>JBAKBP010007891.1:0-95719 GCA_037953745.1 Lithodes maja | reverse complement strand
GTGGTATTTTACTTCCGTCGCCTTTATATGAGGTACGACCTCGTACCTCAAGGTTGGAGTACGTAGGTTTGTTTAGGGGGCCAGGTCAGGTCGGTGAGGGGGTTAGGTTGGAGGGAAATGGCAGCCTGCCGCTGAGGACGAAGATTACTGTCATCCCGACTAGCAGCAGACTGCGCGGAAAAGATAGACAACAATTTAAAACATTTTATCCTGGAATGTGATTAATATAATGAAATTAGGAAAAAAAATAACAAGATTACTCAGGCCAGATATCCAAGACACTGAAAACTAATAGGAGAGCTACTATTCAAGAAAGAAGGGAATGAGAGAAAAAAATACATAGATGTTGGAAAAGGAGAGAAAAGAGGATAAAAGAACTTGACGAAAGAACAGAAAATTAAGAACACAGGAAAATTAAGAAGAGCAAAAGTGTTTAACAATGTATAAAACAAATTTAAAAGATAGTAAGAAAAGTGTAGGCTAACAAGAAAGGGAGTACTACTAAGGAAAACAAATATATAATATATACAGTATATGGAAAACATGTAAATTTCTAGAATCATGCCCAATCGCTTAGGAATTGAACAATACAAAGCAAAATCCCATGGAAAATCTAGTACAATAAACATCATCATCATCATCATCATCAGGGGGGGCTGGATTAGTTAGGGTCGCCATTAGTCTTGGTGAAGGTCTGGTTTATTAGTAGGGGTGGTGGTGGTGGTTGTGGCTTTGACCTTGGGGGTTCGCTTTCACTTTGGGAGGGAGGGGTGGGTATACCGTTAGGTCTGCCGTTAGGAATGTGGGTCTGGGGGAGAGCTGGCCCGGGGGCAGTTTTGGATGAGTTTTGTGGGCGTGAATGATGGGTCTGTGGAGGTTGGAAAGGCAGAGAGTGGTTGGTTGATGGGGGAAGAGATTTTGGCTGGAGAGGGGTTGATGTTGGATGATGGTTTGATATGGATGGTGGCTTGAAGGGTTGCGGTCGGGGGTAGTGATAGGGGGGGTTAAAGGTGAAATGGGCAGGTCGAGTCGGGGTTGTTGTTGAGGAAGAGGTTGGTGCTGGGGAGGGGTTGAATTGTGTAGAGAGTTGTGGTCGTGAGATATGGATGGTGGCTTGAAGGGTTGCGGTCGGGGGTAGTGATAGGGGGGGGGGGGGTTAAAGGTGAAATGGGCAGGTCGAGTTGGGGTTGTTGTTGTGGAAGAGGTTGGTGCTGGGGAGGGGTTGAATTGTGTAGAGAGTTGTGGTCATGAGTGGGGTTGTGGGAAGGGTGAGTAAGGCTGGAGGTTGAGAGTTTATGATGATCGGGTGGTTTGGAGGGTTGGAGTGTGGGGATTTGATAGGGAGATGGTGGGGGGGGGGTCTGGGCAGGCAGGGTTGTGGTTTGAGAGGGGTTGAATTTGGACTGATTTTATTGTCGGGAGAGACGTGGATGGTATTTCGAGGAGTGGTTGAGGTTGAGAGGTTGATTATGTTGTTTGGGGTGAGAGAGAGGGTAGTATTTTGGGGGTTAGTCAAGGTGGAAAAAGTTTTGTGGTTGGATTTGGATGGGCGTGGTATTTTGTCGAGCGGGATCTTTGGGGGTGGAATTTGGGGCGGATGGGGTAACGGTGAAGAGGGGGAGAAGGTAGGGGGGGAAGAGGAGGTAGGGGTTATGTACGGGGGTGATTTTGCATTCTGAATGTGGTCGTGAGAGGGTAGGCTGGCAGGGTGAGAATTGGTGGAGGTTGAGAGTTTAGGATGATCTGGGATTTTGGAGAGTGGGGGTGTGGGAGATTGATAGGTAAATTGTGGAGATGGGGTGAGTAGGTAAGTTTGGAGAGATTGTTGCGGAAGAGATTTGTCTCGGAAAAAAATGGAATTTGGTAGGATGGATGAAGGAGACATTGATGGAGATTTTGGTTCTGGTGCTGGATTATGGGGCAGAGGTAGGTTGGCGAGCGGGGGTGTTACTGGAGGTGGATTCAGGAGCGGTTTGGGTAATGTTGGAGAGGGTGACAAGGGAGGGGGGGAATAGGAGGTAGGCGGAGCTGTATAATTCTTGGTTGATGCGGGTGTTTGAAGGTGTTCACCGAGGTTGGGCATGTGGGGAGATGATGGTTGGGGGGGTGAGGTTGACAGTTTTGAGGGGGGGACAGGTGATGAATCTGAGGAAGTGAGAGGCGTGACAGGTTGTTGCCCCTGGTCTTGGGTGACAGGGGCATGTGAGAGAGTGGAGGGGGGGCTCATTTTCTGACCAGCATTTTTCAGGGGTGACATTGAAAGAGAATTGGTTATGGTGGGGGTGACCATTTCTGCGTTCTGTGGTTTGTTGGCAGGCATAGAAAAGGGAGGGGGTTCATGGGGTAACACAATTGATTGAAGATTATCGGTGGTGGATGGCTGGGCAGGGGCAAATTTAGGGATGGTCAGAGAGGATAGAGGCAAGGAAGAGTGCACTGGGGTTGGACTTTCATCGGGGGTCATTTTGGAAGGGTGCACGGAGTTTGATTCCTTAGGGGAATGGAGGGACTTATTGATGATAGTGTTAAGTGGAGGAATACATTTACTTTCTTGGATAGGGGCTGAAGGGGTGGATAGGGGATTCACAGGGTGTTTAGACATGGCTGGGGGTGAGAATTTTTCAAGAGCTTCATTTACTAAGGGGGAATGTGAGGGAATGGATGGATGTGGGTGAACAGACCTCGGACTTGAGTTGGTAATAGTGAAGGGTTGTTCCTCATTTTTCATAGCTGGCGAGTTGTTTGGAGTGGTGAGTGTCCGTAGAAGTTTCCGTATTTCTCGGATGTTCTGGTGGAAACTCGCTGTCCCATGGTCCATGAAATGTTGGTAGATGTCTACCGGAAGGAGGTTCACCAGGGAGAGGAACACCTGTTGTTCTTTGTATTCAAGGGTTCGCGTGGGACATGCGGATTTGATGTGCCCCCATACCTTGGCTAGGGTGACGTCCAGGCGTCCTTCATATACCACTTGATCGAGTTGGCACATTTCTCTGATGGAGAGCATATGTTCTTCGAATGAGCCGTACAGGTCGAGATGGGCGGTGATGTGGGGTGGGAGGATGTCGAACAATGCGGTGAATAAGTGTTCATTTTGTTGCTCGTCATCTTGAGAGCTATACATGGTCCTCACGTATCTGTAGAGTTGTACGAGGGTCACATTGATATCCCCTTCATACTTGATCTCGTCGACTTTTATTATTTTGGGGGCGACGAGGGAACCCAAAAGTGGCCCGAAGGTCTGGATCACGAGGGATCGAAACTGGTTCCAGGTATGCTTTGGCGTTACCTGTTTAGCAATTTGGGAAACGGCTTTTCCCAACTGCATAATGTGCAATAATGCAACAGCGATTTTCTCCCGGTCATTTTGAAGTGCCAACTCTAACACTGGCTTTACTATGTCTAAGTAAGTGGCGATATCATACGTGTTTACATCATACTTGGGAATGTGAGTGTAATAGCGAGCTGCCATTTTTGCGATGTTACCATGCTTCTATTGTTTCAAAAAAATGTAATGCAATGAAATCTTCTATCCGAATCAAGAACCACCGCTGCCGCCAATGTTATGCCCTGATTTTATACAGGATTAACTTGGTATAGGTGAGTTCTGCAAGACTGGGTTATTGGATTTCTTGCAAAATACATAAAGAGAATCAACAGAGGACATAGATAATCTCGGATAAATGGTTTGTAATACAGCTTTATTCTAAATAACACTCAGGTATAAGGTACGTAATAGAATTCCACGAACAATAGATGTTGGAGCACTCAGGTAGGTTATTGGACTTATTACAATCTCCCAGCACTTATCGCGGATTTGGATAGAGACATACTTCCCACTTCCAACGTTCAGGCATTATTCTTCTGATCACATTGCTTTATGATACGTAGGGTACATGAATCACACAGGTTAGGTATTTCGCTTTGTTAACTCTCTCTGGTAATATGACTCTTAATCAAGGATGAAAGTATAAGTGATGTGGTTATTGCCCAAGAATTAACGTGAAGGGATAACTGTAACTAGTTGCACTGGTCTAGGATGTTCACTTGTCTAGGTGATACTTCGGACCGAAAATATCAGTGAGGTCGAATCAGGTTAAACCTGATGGCAAGAATAATTACGGGAGTCAGTTCGCCTAAGCTAAATTTCACTGATATATATTAACACATACTAGCATAATAATCACTTGTTTCCTAACATCAGAGAAAGTTGAGACATAATCGAATACACAGGATGGTTGAGTTAATAGCACCGTAACACTGGTACTTTGCGAAGTAACACTGTGATAGAGTTTTCATGGTTATCTTGCATTGGTGATGTTGGGGGTTAACAGTAGCTCTGGGTCCAAGCTGTCCGGTAGTGTAGAGAAGGTTTTGCAGATGGGCTTCTTGCGGGCGGTTTTGCACCTTTTTGGCAACAAATGCTGATGGGGTAAGACATTCGCTTGTTGCCAAGGAGTTATTCTTGCAGAGTCCTCACTCAAGAGTTTCTCGCATAATCCGTTCTAACATAACAAGATCTTTCTGCCTTAGATCAGTTTTGAGTTATGATCGTTCGTAACTCAAGTAGCGGATGGTGCACTATCAGAAGTTAATGAAATAATCAATAATTTGTGAATTTGTTGTCTACCAATATAATATTACTGCCGGTAGTCCCGATCGCAATAAAACATTCGTAAAGGGTTAAATCACTTCCTCACAGAGTTGCACAGATTACGGAACGCCGAATTATCGTGAATCTTGAGGAGGGGGAGGGGGTACTAGAAGCCACCGCAGTGTGGCCAGCCGTTGCTTTGGGCTCTAATATTCAACTGCCCGACTGTTGTCTCTGTGTCTTATTTATAGGCAGGTCAAGGAAGCTTCAGGAATATTCTAGAAGTATTGGATGTCGGTGCTATGAAGTAGTTAATTTATTCTGGTGAACTTAGGGGGTTAGGGAGGGGGTCTTTAATGTGGCGGTAAGTAACTTGTTATCTGATTTATTATCGTGGATATCTTAACCCTAGTATGAGGTACTAGTAGAGTTGTTTAGGCGGATTTGGTGAAGGTTTTTAAGTACTACTTTGTTGGCGCCCTACGTGACTAGGCGGGGAGGTATTATTCCTCAATTCACCTAAGTATCCTTCTCTGGTCTAGCTGACATGCTATTCGGAATTTAGGGTGGGTTAAGGGGGATATTGGGGTTTTAGTTAAGGATGGGGTAGGATGGTATTTGGATAGGTATCTAGATTTGTAGGTCATAACCTGTTGGAAACTCACCTGTTGTCTGGCAAGAATTTGCTGGCTTGCGCGGGTCATGGTAATTCTCCGCGGGGGTTGGTGGGATCCCAGTGGGGTCGGGGGGCAGGCCGCTCCCTGAATATGGTTATCGAGAGTTCTTACGTTAATTGGGTTGAGATATGAGTTCAGGTTGTCAGGAGGTATCTTGCTAGTTAGGGTTGATCACTACATCTAGTTATCATGTACGAGGATCACTCGTGGGTGTTAAGAATAGTGGTTTTGTGAAAATGCAAGTCAGGGGGAAATTTACATTTTTAAGGGGGGACGAGAGGGGGTCGTCCTAGCCTCGCGCCGGCTATTGTTCTGGTTCAGGTTGTGAGTGGGGCTAGGGAGTTAGAGGATAGTTAAGGGGGGGTACAAGGATAGGTCCTTACCTTCCATTTGTTGAGGTTAGTGAACGAACTGGGTCGGCATGTTATAACGTTCTTATGGCGTCTTTACAGGGGGAGGGTTGTGAATTGTAAAGGGGGTGGTTAGAGGCTAGGCGCCGCGCCGCTCGTGACCTAGGGTCGTGACCCTTAATGCGCTGGACATAGGGGTGGCATTTCCTTACGATCGAACAGGTAGTGTGGTGTGTGCAGCGGGGCGTGAAGAAGGGACAGGATGACCCAAAAAAACATGTTACCACTGAGCATGGGGTCACGAAGCAAAACAGAGTAGTATGGATTGTGGATAAGGAGGAGGTGATTGGAAGACGTATAACAATTGTGGAAAAGTAAATGGAAGAGAGGAACACAATGGCGGATAAAAGATAATTAACCTAAGGTTTGAATACATGCATGAATTTTTTTTTTTTTTTTTTTTTTTTAAGAGACAATGAACGGAGGAAGGAAAAACACAGAAAAAACGAAAAGGTCCATGTGCCTAAAGGCATCCTCCATTCATAAAATGTTTGTAACAACTGGATTTAAACATTTGTAGATTGTAAGTTTGTGGAAAGCAATTCGAGGGAAGTGAATTCCAAAGAGTAGTAGCTCTGGGGATAAATGAATTCTGATAAGCAGAAGTTCTGCATTGTGGAGGAGAAAGTGTAAATTCATGGGCGCTCTCAGCTGCCCTAGTTCTACGGGGAAAGATGTGGAGAGGCGGCACAATTGAAGCAAGTTCCTCGGAACAATTGCTGTGAAAATATCTGTAGAATAATGCAAGGGATGCAACGTTTCTTCGTATGGATAATGTAGGAAGGTCCTGTGTGATTGCAGGGTTATTGATTAATCTAATAGCTTTATTTTGAATTTTGTCCAACTGCCTCAATGCAACCACTCCACTTCCACCCCACAGAGGTGAACAGTAATCCATCTGAGAACGCACATGACTTTTATATATCACGGCCAACTGCTCGTCAGTGAAGAATTCTCGAACTCTGTACAGGAGTCCCAGTTTTTTAGAGGCATTCTTAGCAATGCTTCTAACATAATGTGTCCAGCTCAAGTTAGTAGTTAATGTTACACCGAGAATGTCAATACTAGGGGAAGTGGGAATATTTACATCATTAAAAAATATATGGGAGTCAGTGAGATTCTGTCGGTTAGAAAATTGAATGTACTTGGTTTTCTGTGCATTAAAGGAAACTAGATTCTTTTGTCCCCATCCATTAATTCTAGAAAGGTCCTGGTTCAGAGAAATTGCAGTGTTTATTTTTGAATTTATAAGATCGGGTTGGGTGAAAGAATTGGTAAATGTGAAGGAACTGTGGAGTGTTGAGTCATCTGCGTAGGAATGTATTGGATTATGAGTGGTAGATATGAGATCATTGATATGAATGAGGAACAGAATTGGGGCCAAAACTGATCCCTGGGGAACACCAGCATTTATTGAGTGAAATTGAGAATAAAGGCCATCTACCATTACACATATTTTTCTGTTATGAAGATAAGAAGAAATTAGTGGAACTAATGATGCAAGGCCGTAGTGTGACATCTTCGACAATAAGGATTGATGCCAGACTCTATCAAATGCCTTTGATATATCCAGTGCTATTGTATGTGTTTCACCATGTTGGTCTGTAGCTTGTTTGATTTGATGCGTAAGAAGGCAAAGCATGTCTGCAGTTGATCGACATCGTCTAAAACCATATTGCCTATCACTGATTAATTTATTATTCTCAAGATGCTTAATTATGTGATTATTTAATATAATTTCAAAGACTTTACCAAGAGTGGAAGTTATAGCTATTGGTCTGTAGTTTGATGGATCTGAAGAGGCACCTTTTTTAGGAACTGGATGGATGTTTGCTTCTTTCCAGGGTACTGGGAAGCATGAGGTATGAGTACACAGACGGAAAAATTTTGCCAATACAGGAGCGAGCACCAAGGAGCAATTCTTAAGTACTATTGGAGGAATTTCATCTGGACCAGGAGCCTTATCTACCGAGAGATTCTGCAAAATAGTTTTGACATGTCTGGTGTGGATCTTAAGTGAGGGAATTTCAGGCGAATTAAAATTAAGTACAGGGACATCTTGATTTATTTCATCTAAGGTTGAGTTGGTGGAGAAAATATCCGCAAGAAGGTTAGCTTTACCTCGTGGGTCACTTACAAGATTGCCAGTCGGAGATTTTAATGGTGGAATGGATGAAGCAGTAGTGAAGTTGGATTTAAATGAGTTAAGAGTAGACCAAAATATTTTGTTATCATTTGGATTATTTAGAAGTTTATTTGCCTGCTTGTGGAGAAAGTTTGATTTAGTTAGGTTTAATACAGTTTTGGCATGATTTCTGATGTTTCTAAAGTAATTAAAGGCTTCATGTGTTTTTGATCTTGTGTATGCATTGTAGGCTATTGCTCTAGCACAATTATGGTCAAACCATTTAGGTGAATTAGATCTTTTACTGTACTTTTGATGAGGAATAAAAGTTTCCATTCCAATTTTTACAAAATCTTGTATGTGGCTCAAGGTGGAGTGTGCATCATTAGAAAAGAAAGAGGTCCAGGGAATATCAATAAAGAAACCTTGAAGACCCTCCCAGTCTGCCCTATCGTAATGCCATTTAGTCACCAAAACAGGTTCAGAGTGGGAAGGTGTGGTAGGTGATAGACAGGTGGCCTGTATCAGACAGTGATCAGAAGATCCAAGCGGGGACCTCACTGTAACATCATAATTTTCTGAATTGGTTGTTAAAAATAAGTCCAGTAGGTGGGAATTATGATTAGGATTATCTGGTACACGGGTGGGTTGGGTTGACGACATTATAGCCGTCGTCCTAATAAGATGATGAAACCGGTTTGGTATGCAAGTGGCACAATACGCCACTAGGACAGTGCCGCTATCGTATCAATATCGGTGGGCATACTCTGGTTAATATTATATATATACTTAGTTACTAGAAGAACAAGACAAGGGGTAACTGAGCACGGGGGTACATATCTATATACTTAGTTACTACAAAAGAAAGGAACACCTGAGCATGGGGTTGGTATGTGGGTGTTGTAACTGAGCAGGGGGGCTGCATATATCTATTCTCGTAATGGAGAGAGATACTAGGTAGCTTTCCTGCATTCCTCTTGAGATGATCGTATGCAGATTGGTCATAATTAAACATATAAATCAACAGATATGAATCAATACAATAACTGGCAGAGGGTTAGTATTGCGGGTTAGCGGTTAGGTCAGAGGACGGAGGGGGATCATCATTAATTATAGGGCTGACATAATCATGATCGGATTCGTTGTGGACTGGAAAACGAAGGTGTCCTGAGATCGCCTTCGCACCTACATAATGAAAATAATATAACTCATAAGGTGGTTATCTAATTAAATACATACTTAGTTGGTAGGCTACATCAAGAATGTCCAGGAGGAAAGTCATGTGGTTTGTATTCTACAAGACTGTGATTTAAGAGGCGTGTAACATGCGGAGTTAAGTGAAAAAAGAGAAACAACATTGTGGATAACAGATAGTTACTCTAAGGATTGAATACATGCATGAACGACGGCATTATAGACGTCGTCCTAATAAAATGATGAAAACTGGTTTGGTATGCACGTGGCACAATACGACACAAGGACAGTGCCGCTATGTTGTATCAATACTGGTGGCATACGCAGCGGTGGCGGACCACGACTGTGAGGACGGGACCTCTAGACGACTTCAAGTAAGATTCAAGTAAGATACTCCGGTTAATATTATATAGACACTTAGTTACTAGAAGAAAAAGGAAAAAGGGACAACTGGGCACGGGGGTACATATATCTATACTCGTCATGGAGACAGAGATACGAGGTAGTTTTCCTGCATCTCTCCTGATAATCGTATGCAGATTGGTCATCGTGAGTTTATCCGAATTAACAGGCCCAAATCAATACAATAACTGGCATAGGGTTATCGGGTGTATAGAGTCGTGGTTAAAGGTTGTTACATAACTCGTAATTAACTTATCTAAATCAACAGGCATAAATCAATACAAGAACTGGCAAGGGACACAAATTGACAGACGAACAATGCAACGTGAGGTTATGTATAGCTAACTGCTAAAAATGGGGGAACGAAGATAGGTGTCTACCCTTTTTACAAGTTCCCTAAATTATGTTAACATTAGGGAGTTGGTACATCAATAAAATAGCAATGTGGATCTCAGTGAGTTATGGGGCTGTCTAGTGTAATTTCATAATTAATCTCGGAATTACTCCTAGGTATTTTGTCTAGGGAAATGGAGGTTGTATTGGGAAGGTTGGGAATATATATAGTTAGTGGATAAAACAACGGGAGGTTAGAGATATATAATTGCTAGAATTGGGGGGATTATGATTGTTATATAACTAAATACAGGGCTGACGTAATCACGATCTGATTTGGTGTGAAATGGAAGCTAAGGTGTCTTTTAGATCACCTCGAACCTACACAATGAAAGTATTATAGCCTGTATGATGGTTATACATAATTAAATACATACTTAGGTGGTACATCAAGAATGTCAGTGAGTAAAGTATTGTGGTTTGTATATTAGAAGACTGTGATTGAGAGACGTATAATATGTGGAATGAATTGGGAGAGAGAGAGAGACTAAATCGGGGATGGAAAAGGGACCGGGGATCTCATTGGGGGTGGGGGTTTCGCTCTCAGGATTTTTGTGCCTGTGGCTCGTTAGGGGTGGGGGTTTCGCTCTCAGGATTTTCGTGCCTGTGGCTCGTTAGGGGTGGGGGTTTCGCTCTCAGGATTTTCGTTCCTGTGGTATTTTACTTCCGTCGCCTTTATATGAGGTACGACCTCGTACCTCAAGGTTGGAGTACGTAGGTTTGTTTAGGGGGCCAGGTCAGGTCGGTGAGGGGGTTAGGTTGGAGGGAAATGGCAGCCTGCCGCTGAGGACGAAGATTACTGTCATCCCGACTAGCAGCAGACTGTGCGGAAAAGATAGACAACAATTTAAAACATTTTATCCTGGAATGTGATTAATATAATGAAATTAGGAAAACAAATAACAAGATTACTCAGGCCAGATATCCAAGACACTGAAAACTAATAGGAGAGCTACTATTCAAGAAAGAAGGGAATGAGAGAAAAAAATACATAGATGTTGGAAAAGGAGAGAAAAGAGGATAAAAGAACTTGACGAAAGAACAGAAAATTAAGAACACAGGAAAATTAAGAAGAGATAATAATAATAATAATAATAATAATAATATTTATTCAGTTAGCAATTTACAGAGTTGGTACCACATAGTTTGTTACAAATATGACATGTACCAGCCTTGCATAATTCCAACTAAGGATAGCCCAATAAGGCCGTTAGGCGTATTTCCATTGGGGTCCTTGTGGGATTAGGTTAGCTGGGGAAAAATGGGGAGGATAAAGAAATGGATACTTTAGAAAAAGTATTTCTAGGGGGTTATTTTAAGATACCTTACATCCTATAGTAAATATCAGTAATCCGTAATCAGTAATAATTTCAGTTTGGTTTGTCTATCTCTTATGTCGCATTTAGTAGTAGACATAAGCTTGGTGCTCCCTTCTCGCAGCTGTCCGGTTCAGGTGTTCCTTCAGGCTACGTCTGAAGGAATACAGTGTTCTCTTTTCACGGACTGACTGGGGTAGGTCGTTCCAGTCTTTGATGGCGGTGAAGAAGAATGTTTGCTTACCCTGTCCTTGGATTCTCGGGACCTTAAAATTAAACATCCTGTTTCTTGTATTATGTCCACTCCTCTCATTTGCTTTAACAAAATCATTCTTTAGGTACTCTGGAGCTCTGTCATAGAAAATTTTGAAGGCATTAGTGAGCCTGATTTGTTTGGCCCTGTCAGCGACATTGAGCATACCTAGTGACTGAAGTTGTTCCTGGCCAACATGTGATCTGGGTCCTAGGTTCAGCATGAACCTAACCATTTTATTTTGAGTGACCTGAAGTTTGTGCTGTGCTGATTTAGATGATGCAGAGTACCAGGATGACACAGAATAGTCAAAATGACATTGAACAAGCGCTTGGCAGAGGGTCTTTTTGGTCGCCGCGGGCAAGCATCCCACCTGTCTATACAGGTATTTTATACGTGCTCTACACTTACTCAGGATAGATTCCAAAATTGTTTCACCTGACAAACTCGCGTCCAGTTTTAGTCCGAGATATTTAACTTGTGACACTGTTGTTATAGGAATATCATTACAGTTGACCGAGAAGCCCACAATGTCTTTCAGTTTTCGTTTTGTTCCACATAAGATGGCTTCCGTCTTGCCCAGGTGAAGAGATAGTCTATTGTCCACTAGCCATTCACTACATGATTCTAGTTCTTTGGAAAGTGAAGCGGCAATACTTATTGGGTCTTTTCCTGAAACCAGGAGCACGCTGTCGTCTGCATACAGTAATAATTTACATGAGACGCTCAGTTCCATGTCGTTCACATAACAGAGAAAGAGTAAGGGACCAAGGATGCTTCCCTGCGGGACCCCACAGTTAATTGGCATAGGATCAGATATATTATCATCAATTTTGACTCTTTGGGTTCTACCACTAAGATAAGATTTAAACCAGTTCACAGATCCTATGCCCATTGCTTGTAGTTTATTACATAGGATATCATGGTCTACTGTGTCAAACGCTTTTTGTAGATCAAGAAGAACCATACCGGTGTAGTTACCTTTAGACATTTCTTTACGAATGTGATCCGTTAAGTGGATGAGACAGGAGTCTGTCGAGTACATGCATCTGAAACCTGATTGAAACTTATAGAATAGATCATTTTGTTTGAGGTAGTGTTCAATTTGGGTGTATACCGCTCTTTCAAGGATTTTAGATACAATACATAATATGCTAACTGGTCTGTAGTTACCAACTTCTAGTTTATTTCCTTTCTTGAATAGAGGGGTTACAATAGCTTCCTTCAGTTCAGCAGGTACAGTGTTGGTGTTAATTGACAAGTTGATGATGTGAGTTAGGGGGCCTGCTATACCAATGGCTCCATCTCGTAGAAATTTGGCAGGAATTTTGTCTGGTCCTGTGCTTTTATGTACATTTAGGTTAGACAGCTCGTCAAAAGTGTATTTTGGTGTAACATTTTGCAATCCAAATGTGTTTGGGTGTATGTCTTTATCTCTGTAGAAATTTCGAAAGGTGGCCGTTGTTGTCGTGTATTTATTGAGAGGTTGAGGTAGGTTCTGTGCAAGTGTGTTTGCTATGGAGGTGAAGAAGGAGTTGAAGTAGGTTGAAATTTGTCGTTTATCGTGGCAAATCTGATCATTAATGGTGAGAGCAATATTAGTGTTAGACGAATCCCTTGTCTTGTTGCTGTAGCCTGTTGTTTTTAGGTGCCTCCATAGTTTCTTTGGGTTATTCTGATATTCCTCTGCCTTATTGTGAAAATAATTAGTTTTCGCTGATTTTATTTTCCTACTTAGTTTATTCCTGGCCCTGTTGAACTCATGTTTCAGACCTTGATCCTGTCTATGTTTCGCTAGCCTTTTTAACAGATTGTCTCTGTGTTCCAGATGGTGTAGTATGTCATTGTTGATCCATGGGTCTGACCTTGCTTTAATTCGTATGTCTTTCAGAGGAGCTATTTCGTCTAGAATGTTTGTGATGATGGTTCTGAAGCCAACCCATGCGTCATTAACGTTTGTACTTCCAAACACTGGAGACCAGTCTGTATTCCATAAAATGTCCAGAAATGTTTCTTTATTGTAGTTTCTGAGTGACCTTGTTTTGATAATCTTGTGATTCTCTAGGGTAATTTTTGTGGTTTTTCGTGTGCAATATGTGACGAAGTGATCACTTATCCCAGTCTGTATAACCCCTGATTGGGATATTTTGTCTTCTCTGTTACAGTTTATGTGGTCTATTATTGTGGCAGTGTTCTCAGAGATACGTGTGGGGGTTGTGATGAGTTGTTTGTGATTGTGCATTGTCAGTATATGCCTATATTCTCGTACAAGCCTATCATTTCGTTGTTTGTAACACAGGTTAAAATCCCCTAGTATGATGGATTCATTCCGAGGGTCTAGCGATGACAACGTTCGTTCAAATTTGGTCAAGAATTGTGTGTCGTCTGGTGGCCTATAGCATACCCCAATTGTGATGGGTCTTGTCCTCGGCAGGTATAGATCGATCCACAGAGCTTCGTGATTTTCTACATGGAGGTCGGTCCTGGTTGTGTGTGTGAGGTTGTTTTTTACATACAGACATACTCCTCCCCCATGCCTATTGCGATCATTCCTAACCATATTGAAACCTTGAATGTTTATTTCACCATCGTTTATACTTGAATCCAGCCAGGTTTCTGTGATTGCAATTATTGAAGCTTTGGCCTTATTAGCTAACAAGTTTAATTCTGACAATTTATGGTACATTGATCTGGCGTTAATGTGGATAAGATGGAGCCCTTTGTTGGTGAACACTCTGTATTCATCTTTGATTTTGAATGTGTCCTGGCTGGATTCTGAGTTGTTAATACTAATTGGTTCATTTACATTAATATTCGGTAATGAATGCAAGGCACATATGTTGCATAGGAATTCCCGTTCTTCACTGTTGGTCTTCTTAGAGATGCACTTCATGTGAGCTACAGTTTTACACTTAACACAGTTTATGATCCTTTGTTTTCTTGTTATGAGTGATTCACATATTTCACAAATGATTTTAGGACCCTTAATAGCTATTTATAACAATGTATAAAACAAATTTAAAAGATAGTAAGAAAAGTGTAGGCTAACAAGAAAGGGAGTACTACTAAGGAAAACAAATATATAATATATACAGTATATGGAAAACATGTAAATTTATAGAATCATGCCCAATCGCTTAGGAATTGAACAATACAAAGCAAAATCCCATGGAAAATCCAGTACAATAAACATCATCATCATCATCATCATCAGGGGGGGCTGGATTAGTTAGGGTCGCCATTAGTCTTGGTGAAGGTCTGGTTTATTAGTAGGGGTGGTGGTGGTGTTTTTTTTTTGTTTTTTTTTTTCTATGTGATTGAGGGAGGCAAAAGGCATAACTGCCTATAGCGAGTGCCTCCCCCATAGTTGAAAGAGTGACAGGGCCAAAATCAAGGGACGTTCGAGCCATAATGCCTGGACACACGGAGTTTGAAGCAATTTAAGTCATAGGAAGCGGGAAAAACTGATTCTGGGAGAGAGTTCCAGAGCTCAGCTGTTGAGTAGAAGAAAGTTTGAGAGTAACGTTTCACTCTTGGGTTGGAGAGTTGCACAGAGTAGGGGTGGGATTGAGTTGCAAGACGGGTACCACGTGCCCTACGTAAAGGAGGTGGTATGCACTGGGATAGCTCTGAGGAACACTGATTATTATAGTAGCGATAGAATAGCGAGAGAGATGCAACATTGCGGCGGAGAGAGGGAGATTGCAGAGAGTTGGTGAGTGGACGGGAGTTAATGATACGAAAGGCCTTCCTTTCAACCTTGTCTAGGAGAGCGGTGTGAGAGGAACCTCCCCACACATGTGAACAATACTCAATACAAGGGCGCACTATTCCCCTGTACAGAGCGAGAAGCTGTGCAGGGGAAAAGAACCCCCTAAGGCGGTTGAGCACACCCAGCTTCTGGGAGGCTGCCTTAGCAAGACTGGTAATATGGTCCTTCCAAATGAGAGCAGAAGAAAAAGAGACACCAAGAATATTGAGAGAAGATGAAGGGTTGATTTTTGTATTGTTGAAGAATAAGGGATAGTCCGCTGGGAGATCCTGACGGGTAGATAGATGGAGAAATTGGGTTTTGGAAGCATTAAAGTTAACAAGGTTTTCTCTGCCCCAATTGGAAATAGTATTTAGATCAGAATTTAAGAGTTGTATGGCTTCATTACGTTTGTCGTTGAGGGATTGCTGGCTGGGGCGTTCTGAAAAAGTAATGGAGTAGTGTAAGGTTGAGTCGTCTGCGTATGAATGGATGGGAATTAAGGTACAGTTAAGGAGATCATTTATAAAAATTAGAAAGAGAATAGGAGATAGGACAGAGCCCTCTGAGGAACATCAGAGTTTATAGGGTGAGGAAGTGAACAATGGCCGTCCACAACCGCGGCTATGGAACGGCCGGAAAGGAAATTAGAGACAAAGGCACAGATGGAGGGATAGAAACCGAAGGAGGGTAGTTTAGAAATTAAAGATTTATGCCAGACTCTATCGAAGGCTTTTGATATGTCTAGTGCAATAGAAAAAGTCTCACCGAAGTCCCGAAAGGAGGATGACCAAGAGTTAGTAAGATATGAAAGAAGATCACCAGTAGAGCGACCCTTAAGGAAGCCATACTGGCGATCTGAGAGCAGATTATGAGAAGAGAAATGCTTAAGAAATTTGGAAGCAAGAATAGTTTCAAAAACTTTAGAAAGACAAGAAATGAGAGCAATTGGACGGTAGTTGGAGGGTTGAAAGCGGGCACCCTTCTTTGGGACAGGTTGAATGTGAGCAAACTTCCAGCATGAAGGGAAGACGTTAGAGGATAGACAGAGACGAGTTTGCCTAGGCGGGGAGTCAGCACGGAAGCACAGTTTTTGAGAACAACAGGAGGAACACCGTCCGGACCGTACGCCTTATTAGTGTTAAGCCCAGAGAGGGTAGAAAGTACATCTTTTGAAGAGATTAGGATATTAGGCATAAGTAAGAGAGAGGAGGGTGGAGAGGGAGGAATAGCACCGGAATCATCCAAGGTGGAGTTTCTAGCAAAAGTTTGAGCGAAGAGTTTAGCTTTGTCAGAGGAAGAAGTGATGGTTGTGCCATCAGAGTGGGAAAGGGGAGGGAAAGACGAGGAAGAGAAATTGTTGGAGAGGTTTTTGGCTAGATGCCAGAAAGCTTGGGAAGAGCTAGAGTTGGATAGTTCAGTGCATTTATTATTGATGAAAGAGTGTTTGGCAAGTCGAAGAACAGATTTGGCTTGATTCCGGGCAGAAACATATGAAGAATGAGAGTCTTGAGTTTTAAGGCGTCGGTACCGTTTGAATGCTTCCTCCTTATTGCGGACAGCAGTAGAACAGGTGTGAGTAAACCAAGATTTTTTAGCATTAGTATGAGAGAAAGAGAATGGAATGTATGCTTCCATGCCCGATAGGTTTACCTCGGTAATGCGTTCAGCACTCTCCGAGGGTCCTCGGCCACGGAAGCAGAAATCATTCCATGGGAAATCAAAGAAGTACTGCCGAAGAGCCTCCCAGTCGGCAGCGCCAAAGTGCCACAAGCGCCGCCGGCTAGGAGGATCGGGTGGCCGTGCTGGAGAGATAGGATAGGTGACAGAGATAAGTTTATGGTCGGTTGTGGCTTTGACCTTGGGGGTTCGCTTTCACTTTGGGAGGGAGGGGTGGATATACCTTAGGTCTGCCGTTAGGAATGTGAGTCTGGGGGAGAGCTGGCCCGGGGGCAGTTTTGGATGGGTTTTGTGGGTGTGAATGGTGGGTCTGTGGAGGTTGGAAAGGCAGAGAGTGGTTGGTTGGTGGGGGAAGAGATTTTGGCTGGAGAGGGGTTGATGTTGGATGATGGTTTGATATGGATGGTGGCTTGAAGGGTTGCGGTCGGGGGTAGTGATAGGGGGGGGGGGTTATAGGTGAAATGGGCAGGTCGAGTCAGGGTTGTTGTTGTGGAAGAGGTTGGTGCTGGGGAGGGGTTGAATTGTGTAGAGAGTTGTGGTCGTGAGATATGGATGGTGGCTTGAAGGGTTGCGGTCGGGGGTAGTGATAGGGGGGGGGGGGTTAAAGGTGAAATGGGCAGGTCAAGTTGGGGTTGTTGTTGTGGAAGAGGTTGGTGCTGGGGAGGGGTTGAATTGTGTAGAGAGTTGTGGTCATGAGTGGGGTTGTGGGAAGGGTGAGTAAGGCTGGAGGTTGAGAGTTTACGATGATCGGGTGGTTTGGAGGGTTGGAGTGTGGGGATTTGATAGGGAGATGGTGGGGGGGTCTGGGCAGGCAGGGTTGTGGTTTGAGAGGGGTTGAATTTGGATTGATTTTATTGGCGGGAGAGACGTGGATGGGATTTCGAGGAGTGGTTGAGGTTGAGAGGTTGATTATGTTGTTTGGGGTGAGAGAGAGGGTAGTATTTTGGGGGTTAGTCAAGGTGGAAAAAGTTTTGTGGTTGGATTTGGATGGGCGTGGTATTTTGTCGAGCGGGATCTTTGGGGGTGGAATTTGGGGCGGATGGGGTAACGGTGAAGAGGGGGTTAAGGTAGGATGGAAGAGGAGGTAGGGGTTATGTACGGGGGTGATTTTGCGTTCTGAATGTGGTCGTGAGAGGGTAGGCTGGCAGGGTGAGAATTGGTGGAGGTTGAGAGTTTAGGATGATCTGGGGTTTTGGAGAGTGGGGGTGTGGGAGATTGATAGGTAAATTGTGGAGATGGGGTGAGTAGGTAAGTTTGGAGAGATTGTTGCGGAAGAGATTTGTCTCGGAAAAAAATAGAATTTGGTAGGATGGATGAAGGAGACATTGATGGAGATTTTGGTTCTGGTGCTGGATTATGGGGCAGAGGTAGGTTGGCGAGCGGGGGTGTTACTGGAGGTGGATTCAGGAGCGGTTTGGGTAATGTTGGAGAGGGTGACAAGGGAGGGGGGGAATAGGAAGTAGGCGGAGCTGTATAATTCTTGGTTGATGCGGGTGTTTGAAGGTGTTCACCGAGGTTGGGCATGTGGGGAGATGATGGTTGGGGGGGGTGAGGTTGACAGTTTTGAGGGGGGGACAGGTGATGAATCTGAGGAAGTGAGAGGTGTGACAGGTTGTTGAGGGATTGACGGGGGTGAAGGTTGGTCTTGGGTGACAGGGGCATGTGAGAGAGTGGAGGGGGGGCTCATTTTCTGACCAACATTATTCAGGGGTGACATTGAAAGATAATTGGTTATGGTGGGGGTGACCATTTCTGCGATCTGTGGTTTGTTGGCAGGCATAGAAAAGAGAGGGGGTTCATGGGGTACCACAATTGATTGAAGATTATCGGTGGTGGATGGCTGGGTAGGGGAAAATTTAGGGATGGTCAGAGAGGATAGAGGCAAGGAAGACTGCACTGGGGTTGGACTTTCATCGGGGGTCATTTTGGAAGGGTGCACAGAGTTTGATTCCTTAGGGGAGTGGAGGGACTTATTGATGATAGTGTTAAGTGGAGGAATACATTTACTTTCTTGGATAGGTGCTGAAGGGGTGGATATGGGGATTCACAGGGTGTTTAGACATGGCTGGGGGTGAGAATTTTTCAAGAGCTTCATTTACTAAGGGGGAATGTGAGGGAATGGATGGATGTGGGTGAACAGACCTCGGACTCGAGTTGGTAATGGTGAAGGGTTGTTCCTCATTTGTCATAGCTGGCGAGTTGTTTGGAGTGGTGGGTGTCCGTAGAAGTTTCCGTATTTCTCGGATGTTCTGGTGGAAACTCGCTGTCCCATGGTCCATGAAATGTTGGTAGATGTCTACTAGAAGGAGGTTCACCAGGGAGAGGAACACCTGTTGTTCTTGGTATTCAAGGGTTCGCGAGGGACATGCGGATTTGATGTGCCCCCATACCTTGGCTAGGGTGACGTCCAGGCGTCCTTCATATACCACTTGATCGAGTTGGCACATTTCTCTGATGGAGAGCATATGTTCTTCGAATGAGCCGTACAGGTCGAGATGGGCGGTGATGTGGGGTGGGAGGATGTCGAACAATGCGGTGAATAAGTGTTCATTTTGTTGCTCGTCATCTTGAGAGCTATACGTGGTCCTCACGTATCTGTAGAGTTGTACGAGGGTCACATTCATATCCCCTTCATACTTGATCTCGTCGACTTTTATTATTTTGGGGGCGACGAGGGAACCCAAAAGTGGCCCGAAGGTCTGGATCACGAGGGATCGAAACTGGTTCCAGGTAAGATTTGGCGTTACCTAGTTTTGCAATTTGGGAAACGGCTTTTCCCAACTGCATAATGTGCAATAATGCAACGGCGATTTTCTCGCGGTCATTTTGAAGTGCCAAATCTAACACTGGCTTTACTATGTCTAAGTAAGTGGCGATATCATACGTGTTTACATCATACTTGGGAATGTGAGTGTAATAGCGAGCTGCCATTTTTGCGATGGTACCATGCTTCTATTGTTTCAAAAAAATGTAATGCAATGAAATCTTCTATCCGAATCAAGAACCACCGCTGCCGCCAATGTTATCCCCTGATTTTATACAGGATTAACTTGGTATAGGTGAGTTCTGCAAGACTGGGTTATTGGATTTCTTGCAAAATACATAAAGAGAATCAACAGAGGACATAGATAATCTCGGATAAATGGTTTGTAATACAGCTTTATTCTAAATAACACTCAGGTATAAGGTACGTAATAGAATTCCACGAACAATAGATGTTGGAGCACTCAGGTAGGTTATTGGACTTATTACAATCTCCCAGCACTTTTCGCGGATTTGGATAGAGACATACTTCCCACTTCCAACGTTCAGGCATTATTCTTCTGATCACATTGCTTTATGATACGTAGGGTACATGAATCAGACAGGTTAGGTATTTCGCTTTGTTAACTCTCTCTGGTAATATGACTCTTAATCAAGGATGAAAGTATAAGTGATGTGGTTATTGCCCAAGAATTAACGTAAAGGGATAACTGTAACTAGTTGCACTGGTCTAGGATGTTCACTTGTCTAGGTGATACTTCGGACCGAAAATATCAGTGAGGGCGAATCAGGTTAAACCTGATGGCAAGAATAATTACGGGAGTCAGTTCGCCTAAGCTAAATTTCACTGATATATATTAACACATACTAGCATAATAATCACTTGTTTCCTAACATCAGAGAAAGTTGAGACATAATCGAATACACTGGATGGTTGAGTTAATAGCACCGTAACACTGGTACTTTGCGAAGTAACAATGTGATAGAGTTTTCCTGGTTATCTTGCGTTAGTGATGTTGGGGGTTAACAGTAGCTCTGGGGGCCGTCCAAGCTGTCCGGTAGTGTAGAAAAGGTTTTGCAGATGGGCTTCTTGCAGGCGGTTTTGCACCTTTTTGGCAACAAATGCTGATGGGGTAAGACAGTCGCTTGTTGCCAAGGAGTTATTCTTGCAGAGTCCTCACTCAAGAGTTTCTCGCATAATCCCTTCTAACATAACAAGATCTTTCTGCCTTAGATCAGTTATGAGTTATGATCGTTCGTAACTCAAGTAGCAGATGGTGCACTATCAGAAGTTAATGAAATAATCAATAATTTGTGAATTTGTTGTCTACCAATATAATATTACTGCCGGTAGTCCCGATCGCAATAAAACATTCGTAAAGGGTTAAGTCACTTCCTCATAGAGTTGCACAGATTACGGAACGCCGAATTATCGTGAATCTTCAGGGGGGGAGGGAGTACTAGAAGCCACCGCAGTGTGGCCAGCCGTTGCTTTGGGCTCTAATATTCAACTGCCCGACTGTTGTCTCTGTGTCTTATTTATAGGCAGGTCAAGGAAGCTTCAGGAATATTCTAGAAGTATTGGATGTCGGTGCTATGAAGTAGTTAATTTATTCTGGTGAACTTAGGGGGTTAGGGAGGGAGTCTTTAATGTGGCGGTAAGTAACTTGTTATCTGATTTATTATCGTGGATATCTTAACCCTAGTATGAGGTACTAGTAGAGTTGTTTAGGCGGATTTGGTGAAGGTTTTTAAGTACTACTTTGTTGGCGCCCTACGTGACTAGGCGGGGAGGTATTATTCCTCAATTCACCTAAGTATCCTTCTCTGGTCAAGCTGACATGCTATTCGGAATTTAGGATGGGTTAAGGGGGATATTGGGGTTTTAGTTAAGGATGGGGTAGGATGGTATTTGGATAGGTATCTAGATTTGTAGTTCATAACCTGTTGGAAACTCACCTGTTGTCTGGTAAGAATTTGCTGGCTTGCGCGGGTCATGGTAATTCTCCGCGGGGGTCGGTGGGGTCCCCGTGGGGTCGGGGGGCAGGCCGCTCCCTGAATATGGTTATCGAGAGTTCTTACGTTAATTGGGTTGAGATATGAGTTCAGGTTGTCAGGAGGTATCTTGCTAGTTAGGGTTGATCACTACATCTAGTTTTCATGTACGAGGATCACTCGTGGGTGTTAAGAATAGTGGTTTTGTGAAAATGCAAGTCAGGGGGAAATTTACATTTTTAAGGGGGGACGAGAGGGGGTCGTCCTAGCCTCGCGCCGGCTATTGTTCTGGTTCAGGTTGTGAGTGGGGCTAGGGAGTTAGAGGATAGTTAAGGGGGGTACAAGGATAGGTCCTTACCTTCCATTTGTTGAGATTAGTGAACGAACTGGGTCGGCATGTTATAACGTTCTTATGGCGTCTTTACAGGGGGAGGGTTGTGAATTGTAAAGGGGGTGGTTTGAGGCTAGGCGCCGCGCCGCTCGTGACCTAGGGTCGTGACCCTTAATGCGCTGGACATAGGGGTGGCATTTCCCTACGATCGAACAGGTAGTGTGGTGTGTGCAGCGGGGCGTGAAGAAGGGACAGGATGACCCAAAAAACCATGTTACCACTGAGCATGGGGTCACGAAGCAAAACAGAGTAGTGTGGATTGTGGATAAGGAGGAGGTGATTGGAAGACGTATAACAATTGTGGAAAAGTAAATGGAAGAGCGGAACACAATGGCGGATAAAAGATAATTAACCTAAGGATTGAATACATGCATGAATGACGACATTATAGCTGTCGTCCTAATAAGATGATGAAACTGGTTTGGTATGCACGTGGCACAATACGACACTAGGACAATGCCGCTATCGTATCAATATCGGTGGGCATATTCCGGTTAATATTATATATATACTTAGTTACTAGAAGAACAAGACAAGGGGCAACTGAGCACGGAGGTACATATCTATATACTTAGTTACTACAAAGGAAAGGAACAGCTGAGCATGGGGTTGGTATGTGGGTGTTGTAACTGAGCAGGGGGGCTGTATATATCTATTCTCGTAATGGAGAGAGATACTAGGTAGCTTTCCTGCATTCCTCTTGAGATGATCGTATGCAGATTGGTCATAATTAAACATATATAAATCAACAGATATGAATCAATACAATAACTGGCAGAGGGTTAGTATTGCGGGTTAGAAGTTAGGTCAGAGGACGGAGGGGGATCATCATTAATTATAGGGCTGACATAATCATGATCGGATTCGTTGTGGACTGGAAAACGAAGGTGTCCTGAGATCGCCTTCGCACCTACACAATGAAAATACTATAACTCACAAGGTGGTTATCTAATTAAATACATACTTAGTTGGTAGGCTACATCAAGAATGTCCAGGAGGAAAGTCATGTGGTTTGTATTCTACAAGACTGTGATTTAAGAGGCGTGTAACATGCGGAGTTAAGTGGAAAAGAGAAACAACATTGTGGATAACAGATAGTTACTCTAAGGATTGAATACATGCATGAACGACGGCATTATAGACGTCGTCCTAATAAAATGATGAAAACTGGTTTGGTATGCACGTGGCACAATACGACACAAGGACAGTGCCGCTATGTCGTATCAATACTGGTGGCATACTCCGGTTAATATTATATATACACTTAGTTACTAGAAGAAAAAGGAAAAAGGGACAACTGGGCACGGGGGTACATATATCTATACTCGTCATGGAGAGAGAGATACGAGGTAGTTTTCCTGCATCTCTCCTGATAATCGTATGCAGATTGGTCATCGTGAGTTTATCCGAATTAACAGGCCCAAATCAATACAATAACTGGCATAGGGTTATCGGGTGTATAGAGTCGTGGTTAAAGGTTGTTACATAACTCGTAATTAACTTATCTAAATCAACAGGCATAAATCAATACAAGAACTGGCAAGGGACACAAATTGACAGAAGAAAAATGCAACGTGAGGTTATGTATAGCTAACTGCTAAAAATGGGGGAACGAAGATAGGTGTCTTCCCTTTTTACAAGTTCCCTAAATTATGTTAACATTTGGGAGTTAGTACATCAATAAAATAGCAATGTGGATCTCAGTGAGTTATGGGGCTGTCTAGTGTAATTTCATAATTAATCTCGGAATTACTCCTAGGTATTTTGTCTAGGGAAATGGAGGTTGTATTGGGAAGGTTGGGAATATATATAGTTAGTGGATAAAACAACGGGAGGTTAGAGACATATAATTGCTAGAATTGGGGGGATTATGATTGTTATATAACTAAATACAGGGCTGACGTAATCACAATCTGATTTGGTGTGAAATGGAAGCTAAGGTGTCTTTTAGATCACCTCGAACCTACACAATGAAAGTATTATAGCCTGTATGGTGGTTACATAATTAAATACATACTTAGGTGGTACATCAAGAATGTCAGTGAGTAAAGTATTGTGGTTTGTATATTAGAAGACTGTGATTGAGAGACGTATAATATGTGGAATGAATTGGGAGAGAGAGAGAGAGACCAAATCGGGGATGGAAAAGGGAACGGGGATCTCGTTGGGGGTGGGGGCTTCGCTCTCAGGATTTTCGTTCCTGTGGCTCGTTAGGGGTGGGGGTTTCGCTCTCAGGATTTTCGTTCCTGTGGTATTTTAATTAGCCTCCCAACCCAAGAAACCAGTGATTGCAGCGACTAAAAGGTTCACCACACACCCACAATTACCATACCGAGCTGGTGAACAGGCTCAATACAACCGACAAACTGCTCCATCCACCACCATCCACCACTGTCCCGGGTACTACCAGCCAAGCAGACCAGCCTGCAAACCACACCAGTTGAAGAGAGTGTTTCCCCGCAACCAACATGAACGCCCAGGTAAAACACGCCCTCTAGTTATCATTAACCCATATGATTTTTCTGCTTGTAATTCCCGGTGCCCTCTCCATTTCATCCCTGACTCCGCCAAGTCTAACCAAGCCATACAGCCCAGAATTTTCGCGAATGAGGAAGAACTGCCAGAAGAGGAAATCAACGAGACCGCGGAAACAGAGGACGTCCTTCAGACGTACCCAGAGGAGGGCAACCTCGACCTTGTAGAAGGAGACGAGGATACAGAATCACCAGATTTTTAAGTTCTCCCCCGCCCACCATGGCTTTGGCGGGGGAGTCGAAAAGTGAGCGCCCACCTCCCATATATCACCTAGCCAAGATCAAGGGCGTTCCCGTCCGACTACTGATCGACACTGGCGCTGCTCGATCGTGTTTATTTAATTCCTATTATGTAAAACACAAGAACAGATTTGGCAATCTCCAACCTACCACTTGAAATCTCATTAGTGCAGGTGATAGATACCCCTCTTCACATCAGAGGGGAAACTCTCCCCCTCCAAATAACCACTCCTGCCGAACATGCACACTGTCATCATCCTTTTGTGGTGTTCCATTCTGAATGCAGACACTACGACGGATATTTGGGATTGGACCTACTTCAGAAGCTCCAAGCCCAAGTGGACTGCGGGCAACGACTAATCCACTTAAAAAAAAAAACTTCAATCAAAACCTCAGCTTCCCAAATCCAACTTAAGAGAACAACTGAGTTCCCAGAATCCAAATAAACAACAAACGAAGAAGGTACAACCACAAAGCTACCAGGATTCCAAGCCAGCATTCACCAACCCAAATTGTCCCCACCCCAGTCGTAAGAAGCCCCTCACCACCGACGACCGTCCAAGTGTCAACCTTGCTCATCAGCCCAATGAAACTCCCACAGAAGGTTCTGAACGTGCACCCTTTGGTAGGCACTGTTGCAACATTGCTACTGAAGCTCTATTTTCTCAGTTTCCTGACCTAGAGATCACTCCCCCTGGAGTGAACATTGCTACTGAAGCCCAACATGATCTTTGTGACCCTTTCCCTAACTCTTCCATTGCTACTGAAGCCCATAATTACGATACCCAACAGGCAGGACATTAATCAAAAGTGAACCCGCCCAGTATAATCTCCTGCCGGACCAAATTTTTCAGTCTGTGCACCCCCCCACCATAATTAGTCCTGCCATCACAAACAAAAGAACCTAGATTCCCCCCCAACATGAAAAATGGGTAAGAATCCGAACCATGCCGCAGCCCGTCATGATCTTGACCCCCACCGGTATTTCCGAAGGAACCGACCGGTGTAGGATCCAGCCCACCATCCTATCCTCCCGACACAATGCCATCCTCATTGCCAACATCTCGGATGAGAAACTGACCTTACCTCGAGGCCTCATAATAGGTGACTTAGAAACTTTTGATGAAGTCGCCCCAATTCCAGAGAAAACTCAGCAGTCGCCCATATTGCCCCATGTTCCCGAAAAATTTACCCAACACCAACAACAGCAGATGAGACAACTCCTCCTGGAGTTTCATGATGTTTTCGCCCAAACTTCAACCGAAATCGGCAAAACCACCGTAGAAGAACACTCCATCCACACCACAGGACCCCCTCTGCGGCAGCCTTCCCGCCGGAAAAATCCGGTACAACGAAAAGAGGAAGAGCAGCAAGTCCAAGACATGCTGGATGCCGGCATTGCCACTCCCTCCATCAGCCCCTGGTCATCCCCAGTCGTCCTGGTGAAAAAGAAAGACGGCTCCACCCGGTTTTGCGTGGACTGTCGCCGCCTCAACGACGCCACAATTAAGGATGTCACGCCATTGCCTAGAATCGATGATTCCCTCGATTCTCTACATGGCTCCAGATGGTTTACCACGCTAGACTTACAGGCCGGATAATGGCAAGTTCCCATAACCCCAGAGCACCAGCAGAAGAGAGCATTTTCGACCAGTGGAGGACATCTCTACGAATTCAACGTGCTGCCTTTTGGATTATGCAACGGTCCCGCCACTTTTTCCCGATTAATGGAGTCCGTACTCAAAGGACTTACTTGGGAAACCTGTCTGGCTTACCTCGACGACGTCATCGTCTACTCTAAAACCTGGTCAGAACTTCTACAAAGGCTTCGTCAGGTATTGCAACGCATCCGAATCGCCGGGCTAAAATTAAAACCCTCAACGTGCATACTTGCGAAAAACACTGTAGGATTCTTAGGACACGCCATTTCCGCACAAGGTATTTCCCCTGACCCTAAGAAACTCTCAGCTATCGCTAATCAACAGCCACCCACCACAGTGAAAGGAATGAGGTATTTTCTAGGCTTAGCCACCTACTACAGAAGATTTGTTCCAAAATTCGCCGAGATTGCTCGGCCCCTCCATCAATTGACCCATAAAGACCTTTCGAATGGACCTCTGAACGCAACTTAGGATTTGAAACATTGAAGGAGAAATTAGTGCAAGCCCCGACTGTAGCTTTTCCGGACTACCAACAACCTTTCCGATTATATACCAATGTTTCTTTGTACTGTTACGGCTGGATCGGCAATACATATTCGGGATTCTTGATCGTAGGACAGAAATGGCTTATGTGACAACGACACGCTCGATTCCAGTCCCAAATACTATATGCTCCAGACAACAAAAGCACCAACGCCCTACAGAGTTATCGTCTATGGTAACGAGGTACCTTAACTCGGCGAAAGTGTACAACAGGGGTAGGCTATGAGGCTAAACTTCCTCAGACATTTATAGGTTACGTTATTACTAAAGAAATGCAATACTCAAGAAACTACGTTAATATTAAGCCTCTAATAATGTAGAATAGAAGCAGGCTAAAGGTATGACAGTGAAATGCTAAATGACAAATGTACACGCCTACTTGAAAGCGCGTGCACTAGAATAACTGTCCCCTACTAACATGCACTAGCATGTAGCATACAAGATGTTCATGATCCAGTAGATACCTAATAATACACATGGAAGGAACATAAACAGTAGTCACTTATTATAATAATGAATCTATACTTGGAATAACTAAAAGGTTGCAGGCAACAGTACTGCGCCGGTAGCCTACTACCGCGTAGGCTACTTCGCTTCTCTCACTCTGTCTCCCCTCTGAGTCCGTATGCGCCCTACGCAATAGAACTCCGGACACAGCAGCAAAACGACAGTGCAGTTAATTGATACATGAAAGTATTAATAGTGTTGTCTTGTGTGTGAGTAATGTGTATTGTAAAGTGTTACATACATATACTTAAAGAGAGCTGCAATGCATAGTAAAATAAAGATATAACCCACTCATCATCCCCATGTGTTCTAGCTAGCAGGCCAAGTCACAGGAACAACGAGTCCCAGCACCGAAAGCGAGAACCCAGGAAAAGACTGCAGAGAACACAAGGACAGATAAATTACGTTACTCTACTATACCGGCACTACGAGCGAGCTGTAGTCTCTGGTACTACACTCGCTCCTGGCTCGGTAGGCAAATCAAGGCTAAGTCCTCGCCCCTCTACAGACAACTCCTGGGCATGGTCGGGCTCTTACACATGGCACTAGTCTAGTCACAAATTGGATGATGAGCTGGGCATATAACTCGTGAACATGTAGAACGTTCACCAACTATCCTAATCAAGAAGATCGCTGTTCACATTAACCCCTTAAATCTAATACATGTAAATATATGCTTGTCCTAAGAGTAATACGAGAGGTGAGTGCTGAAACTCCTTTAGGACCTCAAGGGAAGGTTATGCATTTAAATAGAGAGAAGAATGAAATGAGAGTAATGTCGTCAGAGAGAAAGAGTGCAACCGTGAGAAGTTGGGAGAGAGGGCAAGGGATGTTAGAATCTCAAAGGTTCTAGGCAACCTGATCATGGAACACACAGCGAGCCTCCAGGCAATGTGCAGTACGACAACATGGGCAGCCCAGGCAGCATAGGCAGGCGGCAATGGACTACCAACCCTGTCGCGCCTAGCTATAAGCGCAAGGCTGCCAACCAGTCCATACGTCTGGCAACCACCCCCCCGGCAGCGTGGCGCATTGCTACCCTCTCGCTCTGAAGCCTAACTCACTCTCTCTCTCTGAACTCCCATTGTCTTATCTATCAACTTCTCTATTGATACTACATATTAAATGGAAGGTCTCGACATGGCTTAAAACAAAACCCACCACTGGTTAGCACATGACGAGACCTTTGCAGAGATACAAAGAACATAGTTATACGTTGTCACACTCAATATAGGCAGCCAGCACGGTACAGTGGTACGGGCGGTACAGTGGAGTACCAAGGAGTACAAACAGGTTGCGTTGCCACGCACTGGGTGCGTCACAGCCCCCCCAAGATTTTAGATAATCGACCTTAGAAGCATTATCAAAATCTGACAGGCAACCAACTGACCTGCTACCCTTAGCTGCCACTAATTGCAAAAGGTGCACAACAACTGAAGTGTGAATTATACATAAAACACAATATCGCATGCATCATGCTACAACAATAAAGACTTACAAAACTAAAAAAAAATTCTCGTTTATTTTATTGTTTTATAATCTTTTTGGACGGCGTTATGATAGCCTAATTTTACTCCTGCTCAACCCACACACCGTGCACGACTATCCTGGATCATCAACCCTTGATAGACAATCTGCTATCACGTTCTCACTCCCGGCAATATGCTGAATGTTGAGATTATACTCTTGGAGCATTAGGGACCACCTGGTCAACCGCATATTCCGATTGTGAAACTGATTTAGGAATTTCAAGGGATGATGGTCCGTATAAATCGTCACTACCGGGCCGTAGGCTGGAACATAAACTTCGAAATGTTTGAGCGACAAAACGATAGCAAGAAGCTCCTTCTCTATAGTCGAGTAATTCCTTTGTGCCGAATTAAACTTGCGAGAAAAGAAGCTCACTGGGTGTTCCAAGCCCTCGGAATCAGTCTGCAGTAACACTGCCCCGGCACCCACACCGCTGGCATCAGTCGCCAGCTGAAAACTCCTGGAGAAGTCTGGGGCTCTCAAAATCGGATGTGTACACAGCAGGTGCTTGACTAGGTCGAAAGCCCTCTGACACTCCGCAGCCCAACAGAACTTCACTGACTTCGACAGTAGATCAGTTAACGGTGCTAAGACAGTAGAGTATCCCCGGATGAAGCGCCTATAATAGCCTATCATACCTAGGAACCGCATGACCTGGCGCTTAGTGGTGGGCCTGGGAAACATATTGATAGCCTGTATCTTGCTCAGGGGGGGCACACCCGGCCTAACCCGACCACGAAGCCAAGATACTGCACAGTAGCCTTTACAAACTCGCACTTCCTCAGGTTCACCACCAGCCCAGCATCGTGCAACTTCCCAAACAGGGTCTCTAAGTGCCTTAGGTGATTTTCAAAATCGTCATCATACACTATCACGTCATCAAGGTAGACCGTGCAGTTAGGGATTTCGTCACAAATATCGTTCATCAGGTTCTGAAACGTGGCAGGTGCGTTCTTAAGCCCATAAGGCATTACGTTACATTGGTAGGTCTTGCCATCTACCACAAAGCCACAAACTTGCTTAGCTCGGTCCGACAGGGGTACTTGCCAGTAGCCTTTTACAAGATCAATTTTAGTAAGGTACTTTGCATTCCCTATCTTGTCCACGCTGTCGTCAACTCGAGGCAAAGGGTAAGGGTTGGTAGTGGTCAAGCCATTTAGCCTACGAAAATCTATGCTGAACCGCACCTTGCCGTCAGGTTTTGGCTGCAACGTGACGGGTGATGTCCACTTCACATAACCTTCAGTGATCATCCCTCTCTCAACCATGTACTTTAACTCCTCCCGTAAAGCTGGCAACTTTACCGGGGGCACACGGTAGGGCACTGACTTGAAGGGCACATTATCACCGACGTCCACGTCGTGCGTTACCTGAGTAGTGAGACCTGGGTGTTCGGCGAAAACAGAGGGGTATGACCTGAACAGGCCTAGGACAGCAGCACCCTGGTGCTCAGGCAGGTGACTTACAGCTTGCCTAGCCTCTTGTTCAGTATTCCCCGCCCACTGTTCCGCGGAAATGACACAGTCCCAGCTATCCTCCTCAGCAGCATGACTGTCCCCACCTCCTTCTCCACCCTGGCCGCTGCAGGCCAGCACAGGGACAGTGAGAGGCTCTGAGGGGCGTCTCACATACTCTTTCATGAGGTTAACATGACATAACTGATGTTTTTTTCTACGGTCAGGTGTTGCAACGAGATAATCAAGGTCGGACAGTTTCTTAGCCACCACATACGGCCCAATAAACTTGGCAGAAAGGGGGTGTCCAGGCAAAGGTAAAAGCAACATTACCTCCTGACCCACCGAAAACTCCCGAAGCTTCACCTTGGCGTCATACTGGTGCTTCATGACCGCCTGTGCATTAACCAAGTTATTACCTGCCGCTGCCATGCAACCTATAAGTCTCTCCCGGCTCTCAAGGATATATTTAAGTACAGACCCCGGCTTCTCTTCGCCCTCCCAGATCTCTTTCACCATACTTAAAGGTCCTCTCACATTATGGCCAAAGACTAGTTGATTTGGACTGAACCCCAGGCTCTCTCCTGGGACTTCACGTGCAGCGAACAGAACATACGGCAGACCCAAATCCCAATCAGTGTCATGTTCTGCACAGTAACAGCGTAGCATACTCTTCAGGGTCGAGTGCCACCGCTCCAAGACTCCCTGACTCTCGGGATGGTAGGCTGACGACACTACAGAACATATACCGTGCAACTGAAGGGTTTGCTTGAACAATTTGGATGTAAAATTGCTCCCCTGGTCTGACTGCACCTCACGTGGAAATCCATAACGGGAACAGAACAATAATAAGTTTTTAACAACTGCCTTTGCCGAGCCGTTTCTCATGGGGTATGCGTCCGGGTATCTCGTAGCCACATCCATGATTGTCAACAGGAATTTATTGCCACTACTAGTAGGCGGGAAAGGGCCAACCAAATCTACTACAACTTTGCTGAACGGAGGCCCGGTGACAGGTATGGGAAACAAAGGTGCCTTCGGGATGGTCTGGTTAGGCTTCCCCGTTGTCTGGCAGGTCGCACACCCAGCCACCCATGCACAGACATCAGCCTTGACCCCAGGCCACCAGAAAAACCTGCCCAATGCCGCCAATGTTTTTGTTACCCCCAAATTACCCGCCACCGGCACATCATGCGCCAGACACAATAAGGACTCTCTATACTTATTTGGAACAACCACCTGGTCTACTACCCTCGCACCGCCCTCCCACTTCGATTTGGGGTCTAGAAATCTGCGGTACAATATCCTGTTGAGCCTAAAGAAATCTCCCGGCTTCGCATCCCCATCTTCCTCCAACTCTATGGCACCATTGCTATAACGAGCTAGGCTAGCGTCTTGCAGCTGCTGCTCACTAATGTCCCTGGGCGTCAATGCATCAAGATGGTTTTGTAATAAGACATTACCCCGGCTAGTAGGCTCTACTGCCTTAGTGGCTCTCGCTACAGCTCTTGCCTCACGCGAAGTCTTACCCAACTCTGCCTTGTTACACACCATATCTGGGCCAGAGTCAACTCCCGTGTTTATTATAGGTCCAAGTACCGAATCACCGAGAAGTGCAGCAGAATCAATGTCCCTTTTCCTGCCCTTAGCAACCTTCTCCTGATCCTTCCTCCACTGTCCCCGAGGTTGAGTGCTAGGCTGTGCAGGAGCCGCAGAGCGAGATCGGGTTACCACACAGGCCATCTCATCCTGTTGGCACCTCCCAACCCATTCCCGATTCTCACCATCCACGTCGGCCGCCCTCTCGGCAACGACTAAGGGTGGAGTCCCGGAAGTGGGCACCGCAAAGTCGTTGCCGAGAAGAAGGTCGACGCCCTCAACTGGCAAACACTCAACGATCCCTACATCCAGCTCCCTGCACACCTCTCCCACTCTCAACTCCAACCTCACAAGTGGGTATGACCTCGTAGCATTTATACCCTGCACCACAACAACTCTGGCCGCATTTATCGGTTTCCCTGTGAAGTTCCTCAACAAAGTTTGCGAAGCCCCCGTATCCCTCAGCAAGTCAACCCTCCGTAGTTCACTCCCCCAGCTCACAAACCCGTGTCCCCGATGGTTACAGAAAGTGTCCCGGACAGGTGTCGAGCCTTCCGTACGCTTCTTTACCGCGTGTGCCTCAGCTGCTGACAACCTACCCCGGGCAGTTGCTGCAGCCTTCAGAGACACACCGATACTGTGAACCAATGACACCGGCTTAGCGGGAGTGTTACTAGGGCACTCACGTGAATAATGGCCTAGCTTCTGACATTTGTAACATTTCACATCCCCAATGGGCTTCTTCCCTTGTGCGGGCGAAGAAGGGGCCTGACCTTTAGTAAACGGGAGAGGCTTGTGTTTGTAGGTGTTATTAGGTGCAATGCTTTTAGTGTGGTTATGTGTGTCATAGGATTTGTTATTATCGAAAACTCTGGTGGGTGGGGTATAGCGCCCCTTCTGCCCTGACTCAGCCCTCTGAGCGGCACCGCAACCACGAATCAATGATAATCTGAGGTCTGCCATCTTGGCAGCCTCCTCTACTGTCTTGGGACATTTTTCCTTAATGTTCAGCGTTAGATCGGTTCCAGTACATTTGTAAAACTGTTCCAGATAGAAAAGTTGCTTAATTTCCTCAGCCGACTCTGCGTGCTCGGACCGAAACCAGTTATTACATGCATCTGTTAAGTCCCGTGCGTGCTCCATAAAACTGACGTCGCTCTTCTTATTCACGCCACGGAACTTCAATCTATAAGTTTCGGGTTGCAGTTTGTAGGCCCGGAGCACAGCCTCCTTCACCAGTCCATACACGACACTCTCGTCCAGTGACAGTGCATCGTAGGCTTTCAACCCCTTACCCACTAGACGTGATGAAACTAATGCTGCCCATTTAACCTCCGGCCAGTCATACTCACGACACTTCTTTTCGAAACGAGCAAAAAACTCAGTCACTGCTGTCTCATCAAATGCGGGTACTAACTTAATTAAATGCGAAAGTGAGTCTGTAACCCAGTGCCCACCACCGAGATGACGCCCCGTGGTCTCTACTCTAGACTTCTCGACATCCATTTCAGCCTGGTACCTGGTTGCATCCTGATTGGCTTGGATTCTAGCAACCTCTATGCGTTCTATACTAGCCTGTTGTATCTGAGTCTCCTGCAGCTTAATCCGTTCTATACTAGCCTGTTGTATCTGAATCTCCTGCAGCTTAATCCGTTCTATACTAGCCTGTTGACTCTCTTGCAACTTAAGCTTAGCTAGTTCTAGCTGAAATAACATCTCAGGAGACAGGCCTGGGGGGGGAGAGCACAAAATGGGGGATCCACACCGAGACGTGTTTACGGGTAAGCCAGCTTGCCATTGAGAACCCTCCTGCTGCATCGTGCTAAGACTCGCTGGCTGAGGGCCCAGCTCAGGGGTAGAGTGGAATGGAGGCTTGGAGGGAACCCCCCAAGACCCCACTCCACCCACCGCCCCATCGCCATCACCCAACAAACATGCCACCAAATTCTTCTTGGGCCAACTGTCAGGACAGTCCCGCCCCAAAACCGTGGCTAAACAGCGAAGACCGTAACAATCAATAGCCTGCAGGCGCTGTTCGGTCAAAGGTGTCTGCAAAAATGCCCGGGCATCCCTCTCTCCACTTATAACACTCCCCTCCCTAAATATCTGTTGTACTTGCTGGTCACTAGGCTGTACCGTGTTATCCTCCCCCGTAAATGATGAGTCATTAGACATAGTGCTGGTTATACAATTGCTGTTCATAAAAAAAAAAAAGTGCTTATTACTAATTGCAGTCTCGACTCACAAAATGTTAAAGATGCTTGAATGACTCTACTCTAGACACCCCCAACGAAACAATCTGCAAGTCCACCAATACAATAATGACACAATAAAAATGCCTCCAATATGCAAGAAAATTCTAGCCAGCTCTACTAGGTAGCATAGAATAGTTCTCCAAAAAACATGTGATAGGATACTACTGAATCTTGTGCAAGGTCGCCATTTTGTTACGGCTGGATCGGCAATACATATTCGGGATTCTTGATCGTAGGACAGAAATGGCTTATGTGACAACGACACGCTCGATTCCAGTCCCAAATACTATATGCTCCAGACAACAAAAGCACCAACGCCCTACAGAGTTATCGTCTACGGTAACGAGGTACCTTAACTCGGCGAAAGTGTACAACAGGGGTAGGCTATGAGGCTATGAGGCTAAACTCCCTCAGACATTTATAGGTTACGTTATTACTAAAGAAATGCAATACTCAAGAAACTACGTTAATATTAAGCCTCTAATAATGTAGAATAGAAGCAGGCTAAAGGTATGACAGTGAAATGCTAAATGACAAATGTACACGCCTACTTGAAAGCGCGTGCACTAGAATAACTGTCCCCTACTAACATGCACTAGCATGTAGCATACAAGATGTTCATGATCCAGTAGATACCTAATAATACACATGGAAGGAACATAAATAGTAGTCACTTATTATAATAATGAATCTATACTTGGAATAACTAAAAGGTTGCAGGCAACAGTACTGCGCCGGTAGCCTACTACCGCATAGGCTACTTCGCTTCTCTCACTCTGTCTCCCCTCTGAGTCCGTATGCGCCCTACGCAATAGAACTCCGGACACAGCAGCAAAACGACAGTGCAGTTAATTGATACATGAAAGTATTAATAGTGTTGTCTTGTGTGTGAGTAATGTGTATTGTAAAGTGTTACATACATAAACTTAAAGAGAGCTGCAATGCATAGTAAAATAAAGATATATCCCACTCATCATCCCCATGTGTTCTAGCTAGCAGGCCAAGTCACAGGAACAACGAGTCCCAGCACCGAAAGCGAGAACCCAGGAAAAGACTGTAGAGAACACAAGGACAGATAAATTACGTTACTCTACTATACTGGCACTACGAGCGAGCTGTAGTCTCTGGTACTACACTCGCTCCTGGCTCGGTATGCAAATCAAGGCTAAGTCCTCGCCCCTCTACAGACAACTCCTGGGCATGGTCGGGCTCTTACACATGGCACCAGTCTAGTCACAAATTGGATGATGAGCGGGGCATATAACTCGTGAACATGTAGAACGTTCACCAACTATCCTCATCAAGAAGATCGCTGTTCACATTAACCCCTTAAATCTAATACATGTAAATATATGCTTGTCCTAAGAGTAATACGAGAGGTGAGTGCTGAAACTCCTTTAGGACCTCAAGGGAAGGTTATGCATTTAAATAGAGAGAAGAATGAAATGAGAGTAATGTCGTCAGAGAGAAAGAGTGCAACCGTGAGAAATTGGGAGAGAGGGCAAGGGATGTTAGAATCTCAAAGGTTCTAGGCAACCTGATCATGGAACACACAGCGAGCCTCCAGGCAATGTGCTGTACGACAACATGGGCAGCCCAGGCAGCATAGGCAGGCGGCAATGGACTACCAACCCTGTCGCGCCTAGCTATAAGCGCAAGGCTGCCAACCAGTCCATACGTCTGGCAACCACCCCCCCGGCAGCGTGGCGCGTTGCTACCCTCTCGCTCTGAAGCCCAACTCACTCTCTCTCTCTGAACTCCCATTGTCTTATCTATCAACTTCTCTATTGATACTACATATTAAATGGAAGGTCTCGACATGGCTTAAAACAAAACCCACCACTGGTTAGCACATGACGAGACCTTTGCAGAGATACAAAGAACATAGTTATAAGTTGTCACACTCAATATACATAGCTGCTGACGGTAGCCAGCACGGTACAGTGGTACGGGCGGTACAGTGGAGTACCAAGGAGTACAATCAGGTTGCGTTGCCACGCACTGGGTGCGTCACATACTGAAAAAAAAAATTCCGACGTGTCCGATTCGTTGCAACCTCCCGCGGGCCCCAGTGCTACCCCACTCGCAACTTCAACACCTGTTGCAACCGAGAAGAGAGCTCAACAAAAGAAAGTTAAGCGTTTGTTGAGTGATAGCGCTATACAGCGACAACTTTTTGATAGTGATGAAGAGAGCAGTGGCGAAAGCTTGGTGGACAAGGTACAATTTATAAGTGAAAGTGAAGACGATTTCGTGGGCTTTGGAGACGACGATAATGTTGATTTATTTGAGGGGGGAGACAGTAGTGATGATCCTGATGTGGAAGTGTTTCAGGAAGGTGCCATTGAGCTTCCCAGTGTGCTAGAACCTAGGCCTACCCCCTCGCCATCTTTGCAAGGTCAGCCTAGGCCTAGGCCTAGCCCTAGCCCTAGCTCAGGACCTTCCCCTTTGCCTGCCCGTACGCCCTTGAAAGTGGGCAAATATTTCTACAAACAATCATTGATCAAAAGTGCAGCTAAAAAAGCACGCAGGGCAGCCGCAGAAAAGCATAGGGAAGCTGAAGATAGCGATAATGACGCCGACCCTGGCCTAGCAACCACCCGCATTTCATTGTCCCGACGCCTTGACATGGGACGCCGCGTGGGTCACCCACAGCCCTCGCCTTCATCTCTCGTTCAGGATGACCAAAGGGCCTCTTCAAGTGGTATTGGTGATGTGCCACAGGCCTCAACACACCGCAGAGCATTATTTGCTGCTGAAAAGCCCTCGGCTCGCCGCAAAAGGAGCCCAACTCCCGAGGCCTCGACTCCCATTCTTGAAGCTCCCGCAGCCTCCTGCGCCCCACACCGCCGACGCCCGGTCACTTCTTCACCAGAATTGTCTCCTGAAGAGGATGCTGACGACCCCAACATTGCCCCAGATGACCTGACGTCGCCTGAGGAGGAAGAGGAACAGGAAGAGGAAGAGGAAGAGGATGTGCCGACAAAACGAGCGAGAGGGCGAGGTCGTGGATGTGGTCAGCCTGCCGACGCCGCTGCCCCTGGGCCTGGGCCTGGGCGTGGGCGTGCAGGGCGTCCGCGTAGCCAAGGGCGTGTGCCTGCTGCAGCACGACCTCGAGCATCAGCATCCGACCTGTTTGTGTGGACAGATGGAGCTGATTTTGAGCCAGATTGTCCTGCCTTTGACGAGGTACAGATGGGTTCTGGGCTGTCACCAGCATATCCCTGTGGCCCAGATGCTACCCCTAGTGAACTTTTCTGTGGCTTCTATGACAATGAAGTCATGGAATACCTCGTCAAAGAGACAAATCACCACCATGCTATCTGTGCCAACTTTCTTGGGAGGAAGACCAGTGCCAAGATGGTGGCATGGAGAGCTCTCACTGTGGCAGAACTATATGTGTTCTTGGCACTCACAATGCTGATGACTCATATAAGGAAGCACGTTCTGGCTGACTACTGGATCACTGGCGACATCATAACGACTCCATCATTTGGCAAATACATGTCCAGGGACAGGTACTTCGACATCCTCTCCTATCACCACCTGACAAACAACATGGCAGTCCACCTTCCCGACTCATTATGGAAGATCAGGAAGCTGTATGACATGATACGTCATCGGTTCACCACATACCTGATTCCTTTCCAGAAGATGTGCCTCGACGAGTCTCTGGTCCTGTTCCGTGGTAGGCTGCACTTCCGACAGTATATCCCGTCCAAGAGACACCGCTTCGGCATCAAGCTCTTCGTCCTCTGCGACTGCTTGACGGGGTATGTGCTGGACTTTATAGTCTACAGCGGCAAGGCTGGAGAAGTTGTGACTGACCCTCTCATTGGTTTTGGTGGCGCTGTAGTGAAGAAGATGATGGAGAGGCACTTCAATAATAACCACATCCTCTACACAGATAATTATTACACGTCGCCTCTCCTGACCAAGTACCTCCATGACCGCAAGACCGGAACTGTCGGCACAGTCAAGGGCAAAAGGAAGGGCATACCAGGCTACCCAACCAAGACGAAGAAGGCGGACATCTTCCACAAGAAGAGTGGCCCCATCCTCTCCATCCACTGGCATGACCAGCGCAAGGTCAACCTCCTCACCACATGCCACAAGGCCCAGATGGTCGCCACAGGGAAGGTGGACCGAACAACCAAGAACCCCGTCCAAAAACCAGCTGCTGTCCTGGATTATAACCTCAACATGCGCCTCGTTGACAAGTCCGACATGCAGATGGGCTTCATCGACTGCCTGCGAACATCTTGCAGGTGGTACAAGAAGTTTATCCTGCATACGGTAGATATGTCGGTCCTCAATGCCTACAACATCTACCGTCTGAGGACTCCAGGAGCCAAGAAGTACAAGTCCCTGCGGAAGTTCCACAAGCAGGTGCTACTTGAGCTCCTGGCTAAACATGCGGGTACACCAGGCAGGCCAATACAAGGACTAGGCCAGCTTGACAGAATGGGGTGTGCTGAATTCTTCAGGAAGCACCAGCTCAACGCCCTTCCTTTCAAAGCACCAGGTAGTAACGTTAGGAGTCAGAAGAGGTGCCATGTGTGCAGCCACACAACTCGCAGACCCCGCAAACCCACAAAAACCACTTGGGAATGCCTCGAGTGTCAAGTTGGACTGTGTGCTGGCACCTGCTTCAACGACTTCCACACTCTAACAAAATTTTGAAGTGGAAGTGACAACAGTGAAAGTGACACTCAAATGTAGGCTAAGAATAATAATATAACTAAGTATAAGTGAAAAGGACACATAAGTAATAATAAGTGCCTTCAATAACAATATGAACAAGTGAAAGTGACACTAAAATATATATTTCTAACAATAAATAAGTGAAAATGACACTCAATAAGCCTAGGCCAGTCAAAGTGACAGTATAATAATAATAAAACTAAGTATAAGTGAAAGAGACACACAAGTAATAATAAGTATCTTCATAACAATATGAATAAGTGACACTATATATATTATTAGCTTACCTAACAATACATAAAAGGGGAAATGACACTACCAATTATCAAAGTCCAGTGAAAGTGACATTAATAATCATAATAATAATAATAAAACGAAGTAATAAGTGACAGAGACACAAATAAGTTCATATAAATAACTTTATTGAGTGAAAATAACATAATAACTATAATAAATGACAGAATAACCAATAAAACACTATCAAATCGCTTCCCGGCATAATTGCGGGTGGAGCGACGAGTGCAACTGGGCGTCGTAGCCGGGGCCGCGGTTGAGTGTTCGGACGCGCCGAGGTAAATACGCGGCAAAAGTTACCTCCACTTCCATCACCATCACTCCGGAACCAGTTGAGCTAGAGAGCTCTACTCAATGCCATTCTACGCAGGAAGGTAATGCGCTCATTTCTATATATGTTTGATTAATGTAGGTAATATATTAAGCGAGATTAGCCTTAGTTTACTTTTGTTGATATTCGACCAGATCGCCCGGATACGAGCTCCGTCATTAGGAGAGCCTGCCCGGGCCAGGAGGGTTAAAGAATGTCAACAAACGCTTTGTATGTTTGGGTTTGGTGAACCCTTTGGGGTTCCTAGTTATATATTAGAACATACAGTATATATATTTTGCACACTCTTGACTTTAAAATGTAATATTTTACATTTGTGTATAATTTATCTTCTATTGGTTTCGTGAAAATATTCGCATGTTTGCAAATAGCTATGAATAGAAATGCGAATACGAATATTGAAAAACGAAATCCGAGATCCGATCGTCATTGCGCAAGATGCCGCCATCCTTGTATGGCGTCAACACTAGCTGAGCCTAGCTCTCAGTCCATTCGTTTCTATGTTGAAAAACCAGCTGTTTGCAAGCTTTTTTGTGCCTGAACCTCGTATCTCTCGCGCTTATTATAACCTCTAGTACATTTGGTGATAGGGATGGTGGGCCTGGTGGTAGTAATGAAGGAAATTCATGCTCAAAACACAGCAAAGGCCAGTCGGACAAAAGCAGTTAAATTAGCCTAGACGATGTTAGGCTAGGCTAAATATGACAATGATTTAAAATACAGTAAAGTCTTTGTGGTAAGTAATCTTCTCATAACATGTATTTATACATATTCTCCTCATAATATGTATTTATTGGATGTATTTGGGGCAAAATAGGTACTTGAGGGGTGACTGGACAAATTTAGAACCTAGGCTAGGCCTACCATTTTTCCCATAAAAATAATGCCCCAATGTACAGTATTTAATAGTGGCCCCTCTATCATTGACGATCTGCCTATTAATATAATAGTCTCCCTTCAACACCCGCGTCAGCCGGTTTGAATATACCGCCGCGGGGATGAACAGAGTATTCCTCATAAGTGTAACGCAACTTCTCTTATGGAGTCGTCTATAGATCGGGTACCCACTACGAAAAAACTTCGTAAAAAATAAGAGAAGAATTTGTTTTAACTTAAAACACTTTTATAACACGCTTTCCCCTTTCGGTGGATTTCGTGCGTTGTGGCAACCCAGCCGCTCCTCGCCAGGCGGCCATATCTCCTTCTTCTCCCCGCGCGCACCCAAGTCGGACGTGTCTCGCCTGAGCTTCTTCATTCGTCGTTCACTCAGTTCTTGTGAGTCCTTACTCATTTGTATATACAGTATCAGAGTTGTATTGAACAGGGTCTAGGATTAGCTAGCACAGGCTATCCATTGGGTGCCCACAGGGAGTGTTAAATTAGGGTACGTCAGGCGCTTACGTGTTCTCCAAGCCAGTCGCCACGTGTGAGTTTGTTCTTGTATTTTACGCGCCTTAGCAGTTGATTAGTTCAAGTTACCAGGCTAGTTTTTCATCGCAGTAGGTCTCCATTCCAGCGTGTTGGGCCTAGGGGCCATATGTTTCTTCAATCTATGCAGGTGTTCCAGTATAAAGATTGTCATACGTGGTGTGGGATCTTCTGGTGTTCGTGCCTGCTACCGGGCCCCTCTCGTGGGCCTCTTCTCCTCGTGCTGTGGCCGCTTCATCTTCAGAGTTTAGTCTTTCTTCCCAAAGGTAAGGATTACTGTTACAGAGTGGTCAGCCACGTTGGGGCTTGTTTCTTCTTAGGGTTTAGGAGTGCATTGTTATTATATGATATTTTATTATGCTCTTCCACCTTTTACCCTGTGTTCTCAGGCTCGAGTTTTCATCTCGGGCCTCGAGTTCCCGGTGTCATTTTGTGGGTTTTTTTTGCGTGTGGTTCAGGTTTTAGTGGTCTTGTGCTATGGACTGGTTTTTTCCTTGTTCCTTGGCCTGCCGGCCCATAGTCTTCGTACTCGGTCCGGCTACCGCCGCGCTGGCGTGGTTGGGCCTCCTTGTTCCCCTCTTGTTTGACTAGTAGTGTACCACCCCTCCTACCAGCGCTCGTGCACGGCCCGGCGGAGGGAAGACGGCTTGCAACCGTCACCCTTGTTCGACTCGCCCTGTGACGAACCAGTTTGCCCCGCCGGCCCAGTTGGGAAGGATTGACTTGCTTGTTTTTTCCCCTCCCACTACGCCCGGCGGCACAGTTGGGTATAGGATTTAGCAGTGTCTAACTAGCATGCAGCTGCAGGACGACACATGCTAGGTGTCAACTTAGGGCCAGTGACTCACGTCATAGGTAAGCAGTCACGCGTGACTTCCCCCTGATTGAAAAGGGCGGGGGGTTGTCCACGACAACTGCCCGGCGGTGAGAAGATGGGTGGGCTGTGGCTCACTAGTTTTCTCTTCGCCGGGCAGTGAGTAGGATGCTATTATCACCTCTCAGGTTATCCGTATGAGCATTGATTCCTGGAAATTTCTATTTCCAGACTCTTCATATCCGGAGCAGCTCAGCTGAGGAGGTACTGTCCCCGGCGGGGAGGGGAGTCAGTAACCATGCCTACCTACCTACCTATGTCACCTATGTGGAGTTCGCCACTCTTGCTAGTGGCACCGAAGAGCGCACCGCCCTTCGTTGTTGTTTGAGAATTGATGCAGCAGACTATTCGAAGAGGTGGAGCGCACCCTTGTGAAGATGGGCTCGTCTGGCACTTTTTGTAGTTCGACATCGAGAGCTCTCTTGAAGCTGTCTAACGAGACACCTCTCATGTCTCTCACTCGCCGCGGGAGTTTGTTGAAGAGACGTGCTCCTCTATGTGATAACCAGCCCTCTCGCAGAGAGCCCATAGCCCCCCGATTTATCATCTTGGGGATCTCTCATTCCCAGCCTCTCCTATCATTGAATTTCATTGCTATTGGTGTACTGTATGTAGATTTGGTACAAAACCCTCTGCGATTTTCCACGTATATATTATTAAGTATCGTTCCCTTCTACGTTCCAACGAATATAGTTTAGGTGATTTTAAGCGATCCCAATAGTGTAATTGTTTTACTGAGTTTATATGTGAGGTGAAGTTCCTTTGTACACTTTCTAAGTCATTAATTTCACCTAATTTGTATGGGGATGTTAATACGTTACAGTATTCTAGCCGCGGTAGCACCAGGGATTTGAAGTGTTATCATAGGCAATTCACCGCGAGTTCTAAATGTTCGTAGAATCCAACCTGTTAGCCGTTTCGCAGCTGCAACTTTGACCTGGTTATGTTCTTTGAATCCCATATTTTCAGACCCCAAGGTCTTTCACATTGTCTTTATGTTCTATTATGCGATTGGATTCTGTTATGTAACTTGTGTTCTCTTTAACGAAATCCTTATCTTCGTATCGTATTAATTGAAATTTGTCTTCATTAACCCTCCGTTCCCGGAAGGGCTCTTGAACGCCCATAAAAAAGCATATAACAGGTACCCGGAAGGTCTCTTAAACACCCATGACGTCACAGCCTGTGAGCTTGCTGTGCGAGGCGTCGGTCCGACGCATGTAAACAACAGCCGGCTGGACCGACGCTCCGCATCTCCGGCCACAAGAAGGAGAGCGTCGCTTGTTCGTGTGTGCCTGTATGTTGTTGTTAAGTATCGAATAGTAGTGTAAAGTGGCTGTTTTGGCCATAAAGTTATCTCCAATGAAATCATCATCACAGCTCAACCAGTTGACTTAGAGAGCTCTACTTAATGCCATTCTACAGGTAAATAACACAGCTACGCTTGGGGATGCGCGGGCAGCAGTCTGATTAACGAATATACGGTAGCCTAGCCTAGAAGTTTTTCGGCCAAAACACCCGGGTTTCGAGGAATATATATATAATACATAACCGGGGCTGGAGGGTTAACCCTCCGACCCCGGCTAGGGAATATCGTGACTGTACTTTGTGTCCGGGGGTTTTCAGGAATTTTGGTCCCTGTTGATTCACATGTTACTCCTGAAATACATTACACAAAGTTATAAAAAAAACAGAAAAATGTAGCACAAACCTTCATGTGTAGAATGCCGTTGAGTAGAGGTCTCTAGCCCAAGTGATTGCATAATGGTGAGCGCGGGAAGTGGAGTGATTTTTATGCGTGAAAATCATCCCGCGTTCGGATGCGTCGCCTTTGCCCAGGCCCCGGCTCGGCTAACCTACTGTTTTCTTAGCCACTCGTCGCGCAAAACCTTTTACCTCCCGGAGGCGATTTTATGTATTGATAGTGATGTTATTATAGTTATTTGGAGTCCAATTATATAAAATATGTTTATTAGGCTATGATTGTAACAAATATTTCACATTTTCACTCGATACCGTAGTTTTTATGAGTAATTGAGGTAGGTTATTGTTATATTAGGCACTGATTATTCGTTATCACAGGTGTTTATTATACTTTGGCCATCTAATATTATGTCATGTGTCACTTTCACTTAGTTATATGCTTTGTAAACGTTTTATATACAATTTATTGTGTCTTTGTTCACTTATTTATATATGTTTTCATAATACATGATTTTTTTATCACAATACACCTGTACATTGTTTTATTTCCACTTGTTGCCTATATACATACATATTGTCAGTCTTTGGTACTTTCACTATGATTATTAGTTAGTACTCCTGCTTGCTGTGGTATTCAGCAAAGCACGGTATAGTACATAGTGACACCTGGCACTCCACACACTGCATGGTGGTCTTTTTGTGCTTCCTCGGCCTCACCTGGCTGTTCCAGCAGACATGGCACCGCCTTCTGCTAATGGTGACTCCATCTCGTTCCAGAGGCAGGTAACCGTGCTTGTGCACATTTACATACTGTGCACACTGCAGGCGGTCCTGAACGGGGCGCCCAGGTTGTGCCACTGCCCTCTGTGGAGCTAGAGCGGGGGCAGCACGCCCACGAACTTTGGCGGCGCGCACCCTAGGGCGGCCAGGAGCACGACGGCGCCCAGGCCCAGCCCGGCGGCCAGCCCGGCGGCCAGGGCGGCCAGGAGCACGACGGCCCTGGGCAAAGCGTCTGGGTTGAGGGTCGTCGATGTCCATAAAGTCGTCGTCATCGTCGTTGTCGTCAGAGCTGTCATCTTGCCCTGACGGTGGACCCAGGTAATCATGGCCAGAGTCATCTGTGAGGTGCCCTTCTTCTTCAGAGCCCCCCTCATAATCTCGCGGGGAACGAATGATGCGTGGGCGGCGTGTAGGTCGGCGAGGTGGGGAAGGAGTGGGTAAATAGGCCGAAAGTGGGGGGTCCTCAACCCTAGGGAGTGCTGGTGGTGGTGGGGAAGAATGGCGGGAGCCTGGGGCAACTTGGGTGGCGTGGGTAGATAAGGAAGACAATGGCGGGTCAACCTCAGCCTCCCGCTCAGCCTCACTATCATCACTTTCATCGTCATGGTCAAATCCACTAAAAAAGGCGTATCTTTCATGGATTTCGTCTAGATCGTCAAAATCTTCAATATAGTGAGACTGATAAGACTCGGAGCTATCACTACCCAACTCATCAACACTATTTTGGCCTTCACCACGTTCATAACTCCTCAAAGCTATCTCAATACCTCCGGGAGTCAACGCATCTTGTACGTGCCTTTGCGTTAGGGCGCGACGAACATGGGCAGGCGTCGAAGGGAGCGTAGAATCGGACACAAGGGAATAACTTTTTGGGCTAGTATCCATGTTGGCGGCAGGGTAGAGACTGTTTTGGTGGCGTACATGCTGTCTGGTGGCGTCGCCTAGCGACGCCTGGTGACCACGGAGCGAAATTTTTACGCGCGCCATTCGAAAGCACACACGCAAGCAATGGTACAGTGTTGTACCACCCGGGTTCCTCGGGCCAAAAAAAAATGGTACACACGTGTACCACCCGGGGTCGAAGGGTTAAATTGCATGTTATTTTACCTGGTCCACTGGAACACCTTATTTATGTCCTCTTGCAGCCGGCCCGTGTCTTCCTGTGTCTTTACTATCATACTCAGTTTTGTGTCATCCGCAAAGGAGGATACTGTACTGTGTCTTGTGTTGGCATCTATGTCACTTATTAGAATGAGGAAAAGAAGGGGCGCTAGTACTGTTCCTTGGGGAACTGAGCTTTTGACGTCTGAAGGCTCAGATGTTACTTGGCTTACTGCTACTGATTGTTTTCGGTTCACGAGGAAGTTGTATATCCACCTTCCGATTTTACCTGTTATCCCTTTTGCTTTAAGTTTGTGTGCAATAATACCGTGATCACATTTATCAAATGCCTTAGCAAAATCGGTGTAGATGACGTCCACGTTTTTCTTTTCTTCTAGGGATTTAAGAATTCTGTCGTAATGTTCCAATAGTTGCGAGAGACATGATCTTCCTGCTCTGAACCCATGTTGACCAGTGTTGTGTAGTTCATTTTTTTCCATATATGTTGAGATTTTGCCTCGCAGGACTCGCTCGAAAATTTTAATGATGTGGGAAGTCAGAGCTACTGGGCGATAGTTTTTTGGTAGTGCTTTACTCCCTCCTTTATGCAAAGGGGCAATTATTGTGTTTTTCAAACTACAGTGTATCCGGTATTTCTCCAGTGTCTAGACTCCTTCTCCACATTATAGCCAGGGGGTTTGAAAGGTTTTCCTTACATTTCTTTATTAGGATTGAACTCCACGAGTCCGGGCCTGGTGCCGAGTGGGATGGCATGTTGGCGATGGCTTCTGCTATATCTTTTGGTCCGAAATTAATGTCCAGAATCTGAGGGGTTTCCGTGGGGGGATTATTCATGAAAAATTCATTTTGGTCTCTGATTGCTTTTGTTTTGTCAGGCTTACTGAAGGCTTTTTCATACTGTAGACGTAATAGTTCACTCATTTCCTTTTTGTCCCCTGTGAATGACCCATCATCTTTACTTAGTGGGCCGATGTTTGATGTGGTTTTAGTTTTATGTTTAGCGTATGAAAAGAAGTGCTTGGCGTTTTCCTTTATGCTTGCAATAGCTTTGCTCTCCTCTTCTATTTGTTGTAGCTCATAGGAGATTCTTAGTCGTTGTTCAATTTCCACAATTTTTCTATCTATTTGGATCTTTTGTCTTTCCTGTAGACTTTGTTGTGTGCGTCTTTGTGTTAGTAATTTTCTTCTTCTGTACAGCTTCCTTCTTTCCCGTTCTTGTTTGCTTCTTCGTCTTGCCGAACTTTTGGATTTGCTCTACACCAACTTATCTGTCTGTCCCAGTAGCGGCGCACAGGTTGTGTATCCGCTGTGTCAGATGTTTGGACAAGACGACCTTTTCATGGACGGCTAGTAAATGTCCGGTGTACTCGGACCTTTTCGATGAATGGCTGGACAACCAAGACATGTCTTGCTTATTAACTTTAATTGAGATTAAGACAAAATTTGAATCTTACGCTGCAAGGGTGGCGAATACTGAATTATTCTGTGACACACCTGAGTTACTAAGGATTATAAACCTATACTCCTTTGATGATCCCTTAGTCTGTCAGGCTCCGCTCCCATCTCTACCCAACTCAAACCTTGCTTCGCCCCATTCATCTGAATCCTCTGTCTGTCAATCCCCTCCCCACACTAAAAGAGCTCGCTCGGAATCGCCGGAGATGGTACATTCTACGCAACTGGACTCACCTCAACGACTACGTCAGCAGGCGTCCAGTGTGGAACATCTACCGGCTAAGGTGCGCAAGTTGTCCAGTCCGCAGCACACCGACAAGGCATCAGACAGCCAGGATAGCCCCCTCATCCAGATGTATAAGTCAGCGTCGCCACCGGTTCCCTCGACACCTGCTCCGACGGCACCGGTGGTTGTCCCCGGCTCCGGCGGAGCTGGTGCCGAACAACCCCCACCGGCGATGAGGGTTAGACCAAGAGTTAAGGTAAGACTACAGGGGTCTAAGTTAGTGCTATCGCAGACGACTTTACCAGGAGGTAAGATTGGGCTCCATATGGCTCCGGCGCCTGACATGGCCCAAGGTAATGAGACAGCAGCGAGAGGAGTCACGCCGACGATAGACGACACAGGTTTGTCCACTAGGCCGAAAACAGGTAACATGAGCAACATCGCTCCTACATACCGGTCAGAGTCTGCCCCTACAACCCATACTAGGGTGAAATCTGGGTTAAGTACAGTTCCACGAGACAAGGTTCTCAAATCCTCTCGTTGTGATACTCAAGCGTCAGGGACGCACATGGTAGGGACACCAGAAGTAGTTCTCCCCCCACTCACTCGACAGGATGCAGGTAAGGAACTCACAGCATCAAGTCCAAGTGTAGAGGTAAAGGGACCAACAGGGGCTAGGAAAGTAAATTCTAGGTCCCTTAACCCTCCAGCCCCGGCTATTATATTATATAATTTCCCCGAAACCCGGTGGTTTTGGCCGAAAAACGTCTACGCCTAGGCTACCGTATTATTGTTATTTTGACTGCTTCCGCATTCCCGCGCATCCCCCAAGCGTATATGTGTTTCGTACCTGTAGAATGGCGTTAAGTAGAGCTCTCTAAGTCAACTGGTTTAGTTGTGATGACGATTTCATTGGAGATAACTTTGTGGCAATATCAGCCACTTTACACTACTTTTTGTTACTTAATAACATACAGGCACACACGAACAAGCGTCGCTCTCCTTCTTGTGGTCGGAGATGCGCGGCGTCGGTCCAGCCGGCTGTTGTTTACATGCGTCGGACGGACGCCTCGCACACTAAGCTTACAGGCTTTCAAGCTGCCGGAGCCTCAGCACCCTTCCGGGTTGCGCGGGGGGTGTTTTTTATGGAGGCCTCAGAGCCCAACCGGGTCTGGGGGGTTAAGCGACAAAGACCCCAATGTGTTACGGCACAACAGTTAGATGAGTTATTGCACAGAGTCCTACAACAATGTGCTATATCCAAGCGCCCTGGGGAGTGTACGGGAGTAACGGTCACCCCACCACAGGGATCTGTGCCTGTAGCCTCGCCGAACGATGAGGTTGTAATTTTGCATTTGGTTCCCCCCAATCCTCAGTCACAAACCTCTAACGTTTTACCGGTCCACGGACCTCTCCGTTCCCTGTCACCGACAACAGTTAATGTGATTCTGGACCTTGATATGCCAACAGCTGCGCCATGGTCTAACTTAAGAATCGCCGGCGATAGTAATTGCGCGGCGGACTTACAGGCCGGGTCCGGAGTTACACCGACAGAGGTCAAGGGGACCCAACCAGGTGTCAACAGTGCCATTCCTTTGTCACAAGCTAGCAATCTGGCAGGTAGCGTGACGGAAACTCAGACAGTTTCGGGCACACAACCTAAAACCTGTACACTCTAACCTCCATTTAACGGATATCGGCAATAACGGTCAAAAAATGTAGGCCGGACAATGGACCCAGCAACGGACATAGTCCGTTGCTATAAAAAAGTTGGAGCAAAGTCCGTTGCTCTATCTATTTATCTCTCTAATGCACCTACCTAAATCCCTTATACATTAACATAACTATGTCTTATTTGGACTTTTTGTAATCTTTGAATCATTTCTAATATGATGGAATTGAAAAATATAATATCCTTCCAGCACATAGATAAATAATAAATAAGATAGTCAACAAAATATTTCAACTCTCCCCTCCGTGCCAGCAGAGAAGGAAGATTTACGTTTGATAGATTTTTTTGTTTTGTTTTTTTCCCTCGATATACACACTCTTTCTATTTATCTATCTCTCTAATTCATCTACCTAAATCCCTTATACATTAACATAACTATGTCTTATTTGGACTTTTTGTAATCTTTGAATAATTTCTAATGTGATGGAATTAAAAAATATAATATCCTTCCAGCACATAGATAAATAATAAATGAGATAGTCAAAAAAATATTTCAACCCTCCCCTCCGTCTAGGCGCCGAGCTTCCCAAACGGGAGATTTACGTTTGATAGATTTTTTTTTTTTTTTTTTGTTCCCTAGGTATACACAAAATGATGGGGAAATATTATAACATGTTTTTAATTGACATTTGTGTCGTTTTTGCTGATTATGAGTTGGTGGAAAATAAAATCTTTAATTCTATCATATCGGAAATGATTCACAGATTATATAGAGACCAAATAATATACACTTTTAAGTGTGTTCAATAGTTTTGCATTATCAATAGGGTGTAGCACAAGGGATTACCAGGATTTATTTCAGATACAGTAAAAAAAAGGATGCATAACAGTTAAATGTCACGATCCCGGACACCTGTACTCAACACCGGATTTTTCTCAAGGAATTTCCGGATTACATCCGGACTGGACAGTATTTAGCAGCAACGGACATTTAGCAGGAACGGACAGGTGCTTGCACGCATTTGTCCATTAAATGGAGGGTCGAGTGTACCTCCAAAATTACTATAACGAGTCATTCGGCGGCGGAACCCTTGAAGCTTCCGCCGGATCCCGTCATACTTTTTGGTTCTGTCCCCATTGCTCCACTCCCCCCAGCTCAGTCACAAACGGGAGATCAGGGTCAGCTGTGGCTCCCGGTTACCTCATCTTCAGCAGGGGACAGGCACAGATCCGCTGATGGTGAGATACCAGTACCGCCGGATTGGACCATTGAGGTAAATAGACATAAAACTTTCCGGGCTAAAGACGCCCAGGGAAAGGTCATAGGGGTCCCTATTATAACAATACCTAACTCTACTAGTTACAGTGCACCCCTAGTAAATGCGCCTATATGGGCTGCAAATTGCGCCGCATTTACGGAATCCGCATATTGTGGAGTTAATAATCAATGGGAATAAATGCTTATGGTCAGACAGCCCCTCCGAACTGACCCCTTTTTAGCCTACCATACACCCGATAAACCACCCAATAACCATTTCTGAAAGAAAGATACACATTACATTAGAAATATCAAATAAAACAACAAATATAACATCATTTACCTTAGATGTAGGGAGCCCTGGTAAATAAAGGGACACAGTTTACACACTAGATTTTATAATCAAAGCCCAGAATATATATAAACTGTCTGTCTTGATGGTGTAATGGCTTCTATCGGCCGCATTTTCGGTAGGCGACACTCGGTAATATGGCGGGAAGTACGTATTTTCCCTTGAATCAAAACGGCCAAACCGCATATACAGAATTTCGAGCCGCATTTACAGAGGCCTTAAAATATATTATTTCTGATTAGCCACCGCATATAGGGAATCCGCATTTACTGAAAGCGAATTTAGTGGGGGAGCACTGTATCAGTATTTTGTGTATGAGCCAAGACGACTTGCACCTCCTCCCCCAGATGTACCTAGTTGCTCTGCTGGCTCTTGGACCGACGATAACGATCTTTCTAGGGATTCCACTAGCCCTCATGCCAACAATAACGATAATTTTCCGAGGTTGATTGAACCACGGCTAACATTTACTCGTTCACAACCTGAGCAAAGGGAATTAAATCTGGGAGAGGTGGGACATGGCCCATGGGTGCTCTGGGATCAGGAAGTCCGACAGTTTGCTATTGACATAACGACCAATGTTTCCCTACCAAACCCACCCCCGTGCCATATGGAGTTTGACTTGCTGAGGCCCCAGCCAGGCGGAGTCCCACGAGCTATATTTGAGTTCCTCATCGCCCCTCAATTAGAAGCTAGACATTTCCCAGCTCCTTTCTTAACTCCAGACTCTATTGAACTCCGAAGGGAGTTCCTAGTAAGGGATAACACCCACTGGAAGTTTATTGGTGTTCTGCTCACTAGAGACACAGCTCAGGCCATTGCTAAACCAATGCCCAATCCGCTGGGACGTCGGGAGAAAACTGTTAGAGCTTTTCAACAGTACCTCCTGCCGAACCCGGCGGGTTCACTTAGGGATAGCCGAACAGCCTTGTTTGAGGCAGTCCGAGCCAGACAGCTTCTCAGACTCCATATGGTGCAGGGGTTGCCCGAGAATATTTATTATAGGGTAATTTTTTCCCCAATCCTAACAGCATCTATGATGGATTCACAGACTCAGAGAGATGTAAATATGATGCTGAGGGTGGCATCACACTAGGTTGTATTAAGCTACGGACACGATAATGGCCAACGGTTGGCGGGATTCCAGGTTATCACAATGTAATACCCTCTTGTTGGTTTTTGGGTTTTCCTCCTAGCTTCTAAAAGACTACAGTACCTCGCTCCAAGAAAACCTGTTTGTAGATCTCTCCCCCTACACCACGCTCTGGTTCAGGGTTCCGAGGTCTCCATTGCCCTTACATGAACACCCAGGCCGCGCCAGGGGTCAGTGCTACGTTTCCGGACCGCGTCCCGGCACAGTAGACTGGTTTTTACACCTTTGCTCCGGCGGTAACCTACCTTAACAATGACAGGTGTCGAATATTCTCCGGCACCCGTGACGTGTCACACCAACCGCAAGAAGGGAGCCCGGGTGTTTTGTTTACTTCTTCCCCGGGCCCTACTACAGTCAGAGTTTTACGGCTTCACAAGCCGGCCAAAGGACAGTATAACCAATGTAGGGCACACTCACAATGTGAGGGATGCTACAGGTAGTCGTCCTGCGGACTGGGTTTTTTTTATTATCACAAGCTTAACCCAGTGTCGCACGTGTTGCGTCGGCAGTGTTTGATCACCAACTCCCAGCGACGCATCACGTGCGTCCGACATATAAAAAACACTTACGTGGCTCGTAAGGTAGGAAATGGCGGGAGAATAGGAGGGGGAGGTACCGTAGTGTGTGTGGGAGCCGGGCCAGTAGGTGTGAGCGGGCCGAGACAGCCGCGCGGCTGGTGGTGGTGGGCTTAGTGGGGATAGTTTACACCCTTAGTTCACCGCCACTTTGAACCTTCATTACTCCGGTCGTATGGGAGCTAGAGGCTTGAGATTTATGTGAGACACTCCTTAGGATGTATGCCGTACAATGCCATACTCAGTTTTTACCCTAGTGCTCCCGGGCGGGTGGTCATGAGGGGGAGACGAACTATTGAACCCCCCCCCCCCCCGCCCCCCAAATGACCGAAATGAGTTTTTTTTTATTTTTGTCATTTCTCACCATTCTCTTCCATTTTGGCTCAACACATTTTTTTGAGGCTCCCCCCCCCGCCCCAACCCCCCACCGGCCCCGCCCCCCCAAAAAAAAAATGTCCGAGGTGATTTTTTTTTTTTTTTTTTTCATTTCTCATCCTTGTCTTCCATTTTAGCAAACAAAAAAAAAAAGAAGTGAAAATGGCTTGGGACTGGGGTGAACAAAATATTATAACTAGCCGGGGCTCAACGGGTTAAGTTAAGACTCCCGCCGGTCGTTGGCCACAAGCTCGCCAAATACTCTACTGTATGATGTCTAGCAACTCATTGAGTGAAACAGGTTTTCAACCAAGGTAAAATCGCAGTTATTCTCCATGGGCATCTAGTCACCTAGTTGTTTAAACTAGTAGGGGTAGTTGTTGTTGTTGTTGTTGTTGTTCCCTAAGCTGCCTGGCCGAACAGCCCCGAGTCCCTGAGGAAGGCCATGGCCATGATCGGGCTTTCCCACAGAGCTCTCATTGAGTGTAGGTTGTGTTGTTGGCGTAAGTGGTTGTGTGAAATGCAGTCTTCTATGATGTGTTTAATGGTATGGGGTGCTGTGTTACATCCCGGGCAGGCGTCGACAACGGAATCATCCAGTCTCTTCTGATAGCTCAGGAGAGCTGGATGGTGTCCGCATCTCAGCCTGGCCAGGTGGACTCTGTCCTCGCGAGGGAGGGAGGATTCGGAAGGATGGATTTCGGGAGGTCGTGCATGCAGCTGCGTGTTGTCTGTGAGTGAGTGGATGGATTGGCGAGAGATATGAGTATGGATGTGCTTCTGGAAGTTGGTTCGGGGTGGGCAGGGAGGGAGAGAGGACAATAATTGTGTGTGATACCGTGTGCTGGGTGTTGTTTTGATATTTCTTGGTGTCTGTGGGTGTGTTGCCATGTAGTTTAGTGGGTGGTCTTGGTTCGTGGAGGCTGCTGCCAGGAATTGAGTGCCTCTCATGTCCAGATGGTCTTTGACTTTGAGGATTTTTGTTTCTTGATGTAGATGATCTGTGGGTGTAGTAGCTGTGCAGCCTGTAATGATCTTCAGGGCTTTGTTTTGAATAGTCTGTAAGGTCTTATGATGTATTTCAGCTAGGTTAGAAGCCCAGGCTGGGCTTGCGTATTCCATTACTGATCTTATGTATTGTTTATATACTGTGGTGGTAGTTTCTTTGTTGTGTCCAAATTTTGTGTGAGCAAGTGACCTGAGGGCGTTAAGTCTGGGTGTCAGTTTCTTTTTAATGCTTGTGGTGTGCTGTTTGAATGTCATATGAGTATCATATGTTACTCCTAGGATTTTGGGTGTGTGTGTATGTGTTAGGGGTGTGTTGTTTATGGTGAGTTGAGGGATGTATTCGTGTTCACCTGTCCAGCTTGTGAGCAGGGTTGCGGTGGATTTGGCTGGGGCTAGATTAAGTCTATTTGTAGTGCACCAGCCATGTAGTGTGTTGAGATAGGGTTGAAGGAGATCTGTTGCTCTTCTTGGGTCATGGTGTGTGCATGTGAGTGTTATGTCATCTGCATAGGAGGCTAAGTTTATTTGGGGAGTATTGGGTGTAGTTACATCGTGCATGTACAGATTGAAGAGTGCGGGCGATAGGGGTAGTAGTAGGGGTAGGCAGCCCCGCCCAGGGAAGTACTACCGCCAAGGTTTCGGGAGACTCAGGGAATAGCCTGAATTCCATTTTCTCTCCCAGGCCTTGATAGCTGGATATATATCTTTCTGCCTCACACATCAAGGGTATCAGTTAAACCCTCTTTATATAACATACACATTACACATCCAACTTCACGACATCCCCCCTGGTACTACTCTCCTTGCCGCGGTTGGGGGGCTTCGGGGCCGGCGACTGGAGTTTGATGGGGGGATGGTTGTGGTTTTTCCCTCCCTCTCTCCCCTCGAGCTTTCGTCCTCAGCTTGACTAATTTTGAGTAGTTTTTCATTCCTCATTCTATGTTTTTTCCCCTTCTATTCTTATTCTGTCCCATTTGGCTGTCCTCGGGCAGCCTATATCTCATGTCTCCCTGGCCTGGCTAGTTGATTGACTCCTGACCCGTGTTGTCTCTTCGGTTGCTGATGTGGCCGAACTGACTTCATTCCCTTCGGTATTGCATTTTTTGCTTCTCGATGTGATTTTTACTACCTTCGACCTGATCTCTCATTCTTCGCCTTGATCACTTCTTGTTTGGTGTTATGGTGTAGCAGTTCTTGCCTCATCCTTCGGCCCTGCCCTATAAGAGCTCTGATGTGGAGCTCATGTGGTCTGGCTGAACCGGTGAAATGGCGAGAAATGTCTGCGTGTCTTCACCTTCCTCGATTTGTTCCCCTACTGCCCTTCCCTCTCTATCTTGACTTGTTTAGTTATATATTTTGATCGAATCCTTCTGGCCAGCCTTATGCGAGTTCTTTTGTGGAGCTCAGTGGTCTGGTTAAACTAATATTAATATTATTTTTATTAATCTCACCACCACACCCCCAATGAAATTAATTAAAGTATATATGATCCACCGGGATTCGAACCCGGGTTATCACACACATATTTTTGCCACCTTAACCATTACACCACCAGGACGGTTAAAGGTTTATGCACACGCCTACGACTTATTATCCATTCTCGAATACTGGATATTAATCTAATCATGTTCATACTCCCAACCGCACTATGGTAGCCTACTGTTTAAGTGAGAGGAAAGAATATTCATGGGGCACAGATCATATAGACCGGCCTCTCGAAGAAATATCCCTAAACCTACTAATAATATTATTTTTATTAATCTCACCACCACACCCCCAATGAAATTAATTAAAGTATATATGATCCACCGGGATTCGAACCCGGGTTATCACACACATATTTTTGCCACCTTAACCATTACACCACCAGGACGGTTAAAGGTTTATGCACACGCCTACGACTTATTATCCATTCTCGAATACTGGATATTAATCTAATCATGTTCATACTCCCAACCGCACTATGGTAGCCTACTGTTTAAGTGAGAGGAAAGAATATTCATGGGGCACAGATCATATAGACCGGCCTCTCGAAGAAATATCCCTAAACCTACTAATAATATTATTTTTATTAATCTCACCACCACACCCCCAATGAAATTAATTAAAGTACTGTATATATGATCCACCGGGATTCGAACCCGGGTTATCACACACATATTTTTGCCACCTTAACCATTACACCACCAGGACGGTTAAAGGTTTATGCACACGCCTACGACTTATTATCCATTCTCGAATACTGGATATTAATCTAATCATGTTCATACTCCCAACCGCACTATGGTAGCCTACTGTTTAAGTGAGAGGAAAGAATATTCATGGGGCACAGATCATATAGACCGGCCTCTCGAAGAAATATCCCTAAACCTACTAATAATATTATTTTTATTAATCTCACCACCACACCCCCAATGAAATTAATTAAAGTATATATGATCCACCGGGATTCGAACCCGGGTTATCACACACATATTTTTGCCACCTTAACCATTACACCACCAGGACGGTTAAAGGTTTATGCACACGCCTACGACTTATTATCCATTCTCGAATACTGGATATTAATCTAATCATGTTCATACTCCCAACCGCACTATGGTAGCCTACTGTTTAAGTGAGAGGAAAGAATATTCATGGGGCACAGATCATATAGACCGGCCTCTCGAAGAAATATCCCTAAACCTACTAATAATATTATTTTTATTAATCTCACCACCACACCCCCAATGAAATTAATTAAAGTATATATGATCCACCGGGATTCGAACCCGGGTTATCACACACATATTTTTGCCACCTTAACCATTACACCACCAGGACGGTTAAAGGTTTATGCACACGCCTACGACTTATTATCCATTCTCGAATACTGGATATTAATCTAATCATGTTCATACTCCCAACCGCACTATGGTAGCCTACTGTTTAAGTGAGAGGAAAGAATATTCATGGGGCACAGATCATATAGACCGGCCTCTCGAAGAAATATCCCTAAACCTACTAATAATATTATTTTTATTAATCTCACCACCACACCCCCAATGAAATTAATTAAAGTACTGTATATATGATCCACCGGGATTCGAACCCGGGTTATCACACACATATTTTCCCATATTGAGAGGAATCTCTGGGCTATGTTCTCGTGCCCGTTGTTAAAGTCTATCTAACCTCTCAATAACTCTCCACCTCTCTGGTCACCTCGAAACACCTCTATACAACACGTGATCGTCATTGGTCATACGATCAGTGCCAGGACGACAACAAGGTGCAAGAGTAAGCTTTAATAGTGTGGGAAAGGAACCTGAGTCAATGGTTTTAGAAGGAGGAAGTTAAAAAGAGTTACAATGACTACCCCCTCAGAATGAATAGCTACCTGCATAAAGATCATTCATAGTAAGTATACTACCTTAAAATTATATGAAAGATGGTTATAATGATTGCATAGCAAATAGTATAATCGTGAGATGTAATATATAATAAAAATTGTAGAAGTTTATGTAATAACATGAACGAACTTAGAGCACTTGTTAGCAAAGACAATATAGACATTATAACACTAACTGAAACATGGATTAATACAGAATCCAGGCATTTGGTCAATATTTACGAGTCACACCACAGCTGGAATCTCATTTCTAATGGTAGTTTTGGGTTCCTATCATTCTATGTTTCATTACTATATACTTTTTATCCACCGGAAAATATTATTTTTTTCTTGTTTTTTTATTTTTATTTTTATTTTTTTATTTTTTTTTAGCATTAACCTAACCTAAAAACCTAACCTAACCTAACCTAAATGTATTTGGGGGCTATTAGGTTAGGTTAGGTTAGGTTTTTTGGTTAGGTTAATGCTAAAAAAAAAAAAAAAGCCAAGAAAAAAATATATTTTCCGGTGGATAAAAAGTATATAGCAATGAAGCATAGAATGATAGGAACCCAAAACTACCATTAAAAATGAGATCCCAGCTGTGGTGTGACTCGTACATATTGACCAGGCATTTTTTAGCAGAATTTGATATACCGGGATATAGTTTGTTTAAATATGACCGAACAAGTAGTAGGGGCGGCGGTATAGCAGCATTTGCCAGGAGTACATTAATTAATAAGCTGTATTAAAACAGGTATTAAGACTAAATAATGATAATGAAAGTGTTTGGGTATAGGTTGTTACGGATCTGGACCTCAGCTGCTCAGAGACGGGACAATAAGAAAGAATGATCCACACCAGCACCGTGTCTCCTATACAAACAACCCAACGAACGCAACAGAAAAGAGCAAACCAACGCTTGCAGACCCTTTTCAGGGCTTAAGGTGCTCCACTGCCTTGCTTCCCCTTTGACTGTTATCTAAAGTGGAAAACTACCATAGCCTACTAAGCTATAAAAAGGCAAAAACCCAACACCGAGATGGCAATGCTGGGGGGATAATTAAACTGTCAACAGACAAAGTACTAGCAAACATGTGAAAGCAAAGAGAGTAGCAACTGTACTTCGAGCAACTAGGCTATGCACAATCTCGACAGTACCCGCCGTGTGCAACCAGCCTACGGTACCCAACTCCCGATGCAAAAGAGTTGTAACACAATATCTATATCTATATCAAAAGCGGACTACCAATACGAGGTCGGGTCCTGTGACTCTCAAACCTCGGGGTGTTATTAGTGGAGGTTGCGAAATGAGCTACCCGGGATAACTCCAGGGCTGATACAAGCCAACTATGTACGAGCGTACTGCAAAAGCTTCCTCCTAATAACATGCCAGTATTCAATCCCAATTGAGCCAGTACCACCAGAATGAGTAAACCCCTTAACCCTTTGGCTGCGGCTATGTTTGGGATATTTAGGGCATATTCAGGCACTCCTGAATTATAAATCAAGCATCTGCATTAAATGAAGTGTATTCTGCCGAAAACTAGGCAAAAATAGCTTCAAAATGACACCAGAACGGACCGTGTACGTGGTCTGGTTCACCCGCAGTGGTCCCAGTGAAACACGGGAACCCCGCTATTATGTAACACACTCGCTTGCTTGGCTACACTGGTGAGAGAGACAGAGAGACCCGCGCGAGACAAAGCCTAGCTCAGTGAGCCGCTCGGTGCTCGGAGGGGGGCCCCTCACGCTCCCGCCCACCGACAATAGATTTTTAAGTTTTTTACAGGCTTTTAAAGCCTGGAAATTGCTGTAACTTGCCAAAACATTCCAGAACGTCACCCGCAGCGAAAGGGTTAAGACGGTTGAACCCGTAGAGTTCACCTCCCACTACTCATTAATAACCTTCGGTGGTCCCGTGGCTACAACTGGGATCACTAACTAAATTTATTTTACTTTACTTTAATTATAAACTTACTTTACCTGGCTACTTGGCAATCCGTTCCAAGAGTCAAGAGTGGGGCACCCAAAACGCTGCTGCAGACACTGACGGGGTTAATAGGTGTATGGGTAATGTCGGTGTGTGTTGTGTGTACTGTACTAGGGAATATACAGCAACCTGACAGGAACGTCCCTGCTCTCAACCAAGGCACAAACAAAACCTTAACTATCGACTCCTGGACAGGACCGCCAAGCGCCTCAAACTCCAAGGAAAAACACATGGAACCCTGAAGCTTGATCAAAGCGACACTGATCAAAAGGAACACTGATCAAAAGAATAAATTAACACTATGAGAACAAGTAAGTTACGTTAATATATAATATGAATATAATAAAACTGATTAAAATCTAGGACTTCCACTAATGTTACGTTAAGTCAATTCAAAAACAAACAAACAAGCACAAAAATATAACGTCCCATGAGGTTAGATATGGGCACCTCTCTTGTGGGCGTCGACTGGGCGTCTGAACTGGAAGTGAAGTAAGTGTGACTGGCTAAACACAAGAAGTGTCCACTTCCCGTCCTTTTTCCCCAACAGATGGCAACACTATCGAGGTAATTGTCGTCTGTATCTGTTTACAATATCAAACCAGTTCACCAAGACACAGCACAAGAATTATACATATTACTTCATATTACTTCATATTACTTCATATTACTTCATATTACTTCAGAATCACAAAGACAGCTGCCTTCCAAATCATATGAAAACACCGAAACGAAGCGCTTCACAACAAACTCACTTAGACAACAAAAAGGTTCAGTGAAGGCATGAAGCGACGAAGCGCTTCACCACTGAACTCACTTAAACAAAAAAAGGTTCACAGTGAAGGCATTAAGTGATATACAGCAATATCGGTATGAAAAGTAAAGAAAAAAGAAAACCTCGCAATGAGAGACAAAGAAAGCACATGGCCGTTCACGGCATTATGCTATTAATTATATAAGTAAGGGCTTTCAATTACATTAATTAACTGATCATTGTGACACCCTCACACCGGGGGGGGGGGGGGGGGGGGGGAGTTTTGGAGCTATGAGACAACACTTTTTTCGCTCACTGTACACACTTCAAAAACTACCTGCACCATATACTGTACCACCAATGGCAAAAATATTTACATTGACAGTCTTTTGTATTTTAATGTTTTGATATATAATTTTAACATGAGTAAATACAACTTACAACTACATGGCCTGCGTGCTCAACCAATCACACCTCAGAGTGCTCCCGAGACAAGCAATCAGCCAGTACATTATCTACGCCTTTTATGTGCCTCACATCTAAGTGATACTCCTGCAACATTAAACTCCAGCGTGTAAGTCGTGTAAGTCGTTGGTTCTGAAACTTGAAGTTGCTCAGGAATTGCAAAGGGTGGTGGTGTGAATATATTCTGAGCACGGGCCCATATTCAGATACACAGCAAAATGGTGGAGGCTTAAAATTATAGTTAGCAACTCCTTTTCTATTACTGAATAGTTCTTCTGAGCGGTGTTAAACTTTTTTGAGAAATATGAAATAGGGTGCTCTACCTCATCACCAAACTCTTGCAACAGCACAGAGCCGGCGCCAACATTGCTTGCATCTACGGCCAAGGCAAAGGGCCTATTAATGTCAGGGGCACGTAAAATAGGGTAGCAACAAAGGAGGCTCTTAACATCTGAAAAAGCCTGGTCACACTCTGTGCTCTTATCTTTCTGAAGCAAATTAGTTAGTGGGGCAAGCTCGGTGGAGTATCCCTTAATGAACCGGCGGTAGTAGCCTATCATTCCCAAGAAGCGTTGCAATGCATTCTTGTTATGTGGCGCCCGGAACATTCGTATAGCCTCCACCTTTGCCTGAGGAGGACACACCTGGCCGTGGCCAACCACATAGCCTAAGTATTGCACACGTGCTTGTACAAACTCACACTTGTTCAAGTTGACAACCAAACCAGCCTCAGACAGTCGCTTAAACAATTCACCCACATTTTCTAGATGTTCGGTCCAGGTGGTGTCAAAAACAACCACATCATCAATGTAAACCAGACAATTAGGCACGCCATGTACGACACGATCCATTAACCGTTGGAACGTGGCAGGAGCATTTTTAAGTCCATAGGGCATGACTTGGCACTGATAAACTCCCCCACCCACAACAAAGCTAGCAATCTTTTTAGCCCGTTCGGTCAGTGGAACTTGCCAGTATCCCTTGACTAAGTCTACCTTCGTGAGGTACTTAGCGGCTCCAATCCAGTCTACTGAGTCATCAACTCTCGGTAGCGGGTATGTATCAGTCTTGGAAAGAGTGTTTACTTTTCCGAAATCTACACAGAAGCGTATTTTTCTGTCGGGCTTAGGCTGCAGAGTGACGGGGCTTGACCATTCACTCCAACCTTTTTTAATTAACCCCTTCTCCAACATATAGCTAAACTCTACGTTCAATGCAACCTGCTTTTGCGGATTAACCCTATACGGTGGTAATTTTATGGGTTTATGATCCTCCACATCAATGTCGTGCACCGCCCACGAGGTTAACCCGGGTGCATCACCAAACATGAGTGGGAATTCCCATAGGGTTTCCATCAACTCTTCCAACCGCTCCGGAGACAAATGAGACAATTTCCCCCGCAGGGCCAGGTACCTGTTCTCTCGCCAAGGGGCGGATTAATCCTATACGGTGGTAATTTTATGGGTTTATGATCCTCCACATCAATGTCGTGCACCGCCCACGAGATTAACCCGGGTGCATCACCAAACACGAGTGGGAATTCCCATAGGGTTTCCATCAACTCTTCCAACCGCTCCGGAGACAAATGAGACAATTTTCCCCGCAGGGCCAGGTACCCGTTCTCTCGCCAAGTCCCTGCCGGCACAGCCTCACCAGGGAACAACTCCCTCTCCTCCTCCTGCTCCGGAGGAGCAGGAGGAGGAGAGGGGCTTCGAGAAACGGCATCCTGGTCCCTGGGACCGGAAAGTCGGGGAGAGTGCAGCAAGGTGGGGTCGAGAGGCACCACGGGAGCGGTGCCTGGCATCTCCGCAGTGCATGAACCCAAAGCCTCGAGATATGGATTATCCAACCACCGTCCACCTAGCCCGGGTGCACCCTGCACCTCCGACTCCGAACCCCCAGTCAGTAACATAGGTAGGAAATTCTTCATACTTGACTCATCTTTCTTCACTGTCCCAAGCTGGGTGGGTACAGTGGCACAAACTGCCTCAGACAACTCCCCCTCACCACAAAAGGCGACTTATTGGCGCCCTGGCCACTCTCCCGGCTAGTCCCTTTAGGTGACATACCCGATGGGCCCGGCGCCCGATAATAACGCTTCAGCATGTTGACGTGGCAAAGCTGATGGGACTTACGTCTGTCAGGTGTCTCAATCAGGTAATCGAGAGGGCCCACTGACTTACTCACATGGTATGGGCCGTTAAATTTGGCTGCTAGAGGTTGACCTTGGACAGGCAACAGTACTAGGACTTCATCACCCACTGCAAATTCTCCGACTTGTGCTTTTAAATCATAATGATGCTTCATTTTACTCTGTGCAACATGAAGGTGGTCTTTTGCATCTTTAAGGGCGGCATGCAATCTTTCCCTGGTGCGAGTCACGTAGGCTAGCAAACCCTCTTTAGTCTGGGCTTTCCCGCTCTCCCACGCCTCTTTAACCACCGCCAGGGGCCCCGTTACCCTATGTCCAAACACCAGTTCGTTAGGCGAGAACCCAAGTGACTCTGTCGGTACCTCCCGCACCGCAAACATAACAAATGGAATAGCCACATCCCATTCTTTGGCATTCTCCAAACAACTTTCGGATCATAGTTTTCAGGGTCTGATGGTGTCGCTCGAGTGCACCCGTATCTGGGGATGGTAGGCACTAGACACAACATGTTTTATTCTCAGTTCTTACAAAGTGTTCCCAAACAGATTAGACATGAAATTTACTCCCCGATCGGACTGAAGTTTTTGTGGCAGCCCGAATGGAGTGAAAATTCTAACAGTTTTCGCAGCAGAACCTTGGAATGCAGACTAGAAACTGGAATAACCTCTGGATAGCGTGTTGTCACGTCCATGGTAGTCAACAAATACTTGTTCCCTGCACTGGTAGGAGGCAACGGGCCAACCATGTCAATCATTACCCGTGTAAAAAGCGGATCCACAGCAGGAATTGATATCAGAGGGGCCACAGGAATGCACTGATTCGGCTTGCCCACTATCTGACAGGTGTGACAGCTCCTGATAAATGCAGTAACATTCTTGTTCATACCTGGCCACCAAAACTGATACAGCAACCTCTCCATCGTCTTGCGAAACCCTAAGTGCCCAGCCAGGGGAGCCTCATGAGCGAGTCTAATCAGTGCGGTCCTATAACTCAGAGGCACGACTAGCTGCTCCGCGACTCCCAATGACTCCAGACTAACATCTGGCACCCAGCGCATATACAACATCTGATTCGACACATATAAACGTGCTCTCCCTCCAGAAATATCAATCTCCTCTCCGACTTTAGCAAACAGATGTGTCAACGAATCATCACTCTGCTGCGCCTCACCAATCTCCCCCGGCGCCACGGTAGCAAGATTAGAGATAGCCTCCACGTCGGTCTGGGTCGGTGGTAGAGGACCGACCGGTCCTCCCGTGGGGACCCGGTCACTCCCCGCCATACCACCTCTGGAACTGGGCGAGACGGGTGAGGGGCATTCTGTCACACCTTCCTCCCCGTCATGTTCAACCTCAGCACCCGGCAGATCAGTCACTTCTGTGGGTGATGCAGTTTCACTTCTGTACATCCCCTCAACTTGACCTATTTCCTCTCCAATTTTTTCCTCTGGCTGCTCAACCTGAGCCATAGATCGCGTTACCGCGCACACCGGGAACAAATCAACAGGCAACTGCTTAGCCTCCTCGCACACCTCTTCGGGTTGTACCTGTTCAGACACCACTACCGGAGGAGGAAAAACTCTACTCCCTAACATATCCGCTCCGAGCAGAAAGTCAATCCCCTCCACTGGCAATGAGTCAACGACCGCCACCTTTGCCGACGCCTTAACTACAGGACACCTCAGATGAACGGGAACCAGGCTATAACATGCCTCAGTATTTACCCCGCGACACAGCACAAACTCCTCTGATTTTTATAGGTTTTCCAGTTAGATTCAAACACATGGACTGCTTCGTGCCAGAATCCCTCAAAACCTTCACAGGATACACCTTACCACACAACTCCACCTCCCCTTCATGTACGAAAGCTTGACACCAGGCGAGCGAAGTTTCCGGACAATTATCTGTGCCAACCGGCGGGGACAACTCGGTAGGGGCAGGCAGTGCCGCGGCCGCTGGCACCTCCCGCTTCACCTCTCGACTCGCCTCCGACTCAGGCAACCATGACTCATCCCTTCCCCCCCTGAGAACTCACAACTAACGACACAGGTCGGGTGGCAGCTGCAGCAGACTTCGCTTTTGGACAGTTTGGCTTGATGTGTCCAGTCTGTTTACACCCAAATCACCCGACACTACTCAGATCAGTGCGGGCCGAACTCTGCGTTTTTTTATTGTCTCCACCGTTGTTAGCACGTGTGGGACCGGGTTTGCCATAGCCATAGCCTCCGCCTCCACCTGCCTTGTGCTTATCGTCACGTGCAGTCGTGGGGGTTGCATACTTGGCACGCTCGCGATCCGCAAAACCCCTAGTAGCCAACACTCTGTCGTCCGCCCAAACGGCAGCATCAGACATGTCCGGTCGTTGATGTTTAACTTGCATAAACATGCCTTCATCATATTGCAGATCCGGGGATAGAGGAATTGGTGTCTTGTGGTGGTTGGCTGGTGTGGTTTGAAACCAGGGCTGTGATTGGCTGTTGGAATTTCCCATGCTCGTGACTGTTGTTTGATCCCATAGAACATGAGAAGCTCCGGAAGGAAGGGGTGGTTCCTGTATTCTCCTGTCCCTTCGATGCTTCCATGCTGCTGGTTTCTCTTGTTGATCCAGTTGCAGGCTGGCAATTCTGCAACTGTCTTTTGTATTTGGCTTCACCAACCCCGTCATTTCACCATTATTATATGAACCGTATTTATGTTCATTTGATTATTGATGTAGATAATTTTGATTCTTATCGTCTAGGAATTCTAGTCTTGCATAGATCGATTATCTATTTATTCGTCAATCCGAATGCACCTCTATTTGTGTGAATTCTTGATAGGAATCTGTCAACTCTTTCAGACCTCCTTTTATGCCTTATTAGGTATTTCCATTAGTACAACTTTGTCGTGTATGCCATAAGAATCTCCTAACTCGTTCAGATCTCTTTTTATGCTTTATTAGGTATTTATATTAGTACAAATTCGTCGCCATTTCTCTAATATTAGTATTATACTAATCATTCGTACATGCTAATTTTAGTTTACGTGTTGCTTTATATTGGCTTTATATTGGTTAGCTACGTTAGTTGTTAACCATATTATTGCTTGATTCCATTCAGATCTTAAACCTTTGAATATTCATCAGTCAATGTAAATTATTAAATCTGAATTCCTCGACCCGAGTTAATATTATTACATATAATTGATTGTAGAAATATATGTTCAGATCATAATTTCCTCAAATTAAGTTAATAGTAAGTTGAATCGTAAAAGTAATTCAGCATATCATTCCCATTAATCTCCACTCTGTCTCCCAAATACTAAGATCATAACCGCACAACTAGTAAATAGAATTTTCAAGATCGCAGTAACTAGAATGACCTATCGAAAACCTACCTTCTCAGGGCTGGGCACTAGCTTCTTTAGCTTCAGTCAATTTCGCTTCAAAATAAACGCGGTAAAACCATTGATTCATAGGGCCTTCTCACTCTCCTCTACTTACGAATTATTTCACAAAGAACTAGCCTTTCTCAAAAACTTTTTCATGAATAATGCATTCTGTCCCCAATTATTTGATAGACTAGTAAGCAAATTTTTCAATAATAAATACCAACCAAAACTCTTATACCAACTGTGAATAAGGAGGACATATACTTAACTTTACCTTATCTTGTAGAATTGTCCATGAACATTGAAAAAACACTAAAATCTATGTTGTCAAAATCTTATCCACAAATCAACTTTCGATTCATACATAAAAGCACATTCAAACTAGGTTCATTGTTTCATTTCAAAGATCGAGTGCCGACAGACTTGCGCTCATCGGTGGTGTATTGTTTCACCTGCCTGAGCTGCCAGGCCGGGTATATTGGGAGCACTACACGTGCTTACAAAATCCGCACCGATGAGCACATAGGTCAGTCGAGCCGAACAGGTCGCCCCCTACAAAGCCCTCCTCACTCAGCAGTAAGAGAACATGCAGAGTTTTGCAAAATTAGACTTAAACCATATTTTTTTCAAATTTTAGATACTTGCCCAGGTAAAAGTGTGAGAACCCTAGAGTCAATATATATACAAAAAATGAAACCCCAACTTAACAATACCATATCTGCTGCCCCTTTAAACATAGTACAGTAAGATTTGTAACTCTCATAGAATAATTTGTTATGTTCTGCCCCATTAAGCATAGTGAACTATTATGTGTAACTCCCCTAGAATAATTTGAATGTTCTGCCCCTTTAATCATTGTACATTAATGTGTAATTCCCATAGAATACTTTAAATGTTCTGCCCCTTTATATATTGTATAATTTGCCCCTTTCAAGCCCTTTTAAACGTTGTACATTAGTATGAGTAACACCCTTTGAATAACTTGTAAGTTAGTTTTATATTGTGTGTTTTTCTCTCATTTTTAGACCCTGATGATGACATAAGTTGATATGTCGAAACGTTGGGTCCAAAATAAAGATGTTGTGATTTCCTATTTCATATTACCACAATAGGTTATAAGTTGTGCTCTTGATCAGAGACTGAATATTTATGCATTACATGTGTTGCTTACTGTTTCTTATAATAGTTAAGTTAACCCGCAGTCCTCATTTAGCTCGATACATCCGTGATCTTAACATTGAGATAATTATGCAACGCATTGATAGATCCGGAGTATATCGTAAGAAGCAATAAGTACATTAACCCTATGCCATTGAATAAACTATATGTGTATAATTTACATGTGTGTTGTCATTGAGTTTTGTAGCACCTAATTGAATAACTATTTTTGTGATTAAGAACTTGTTCGATGTGTTCCTGTTGAGGTGTTCCTGTTGAGGATATTTACGGTCTATAAGTCCAGAACTGGATTTTAGTGCAGACTAGATAACGAGTTATAAATATTATATCTCGGCATAACATATATATATATATATATAATATATACTGTATATGTTAGGTAAACGTTGTGGGTTGTTTCCTTATGGGGTTATTATAATGGTAGGGTTTTGGGTTATCTTGATTAAATAACTCTCAGAAGCTGCCACCATCATCCGCCTCATACGGACATTATTCAATAATTCAATATATAATAATTAGTATCAGGTAACTGAAACTTGAGAATAATTCACAATAGTTTTGATGAAATGATATCTTAAGACGTATTCAGAAATACACTAATATATTAAATGGTTAAGTATTAAGTAATGTAATACAAGTATGGAGAAGCCTGTTTTCACTTATCACGAACTGACCTCTTGTCCTTGTGATATTATACAAGTGAGGGGGGAACTCTGTTCTGCCTCTTTATGTCCCAGTTTCCCCTATTTATAACGTCGGGTTACGCCCTCTGCATGACGTAACTAATACACCATAGGCTGTATGACCATCTCGACCAATACCTATCGAGAATGATATATCTTGGTGTGGTTTAAAACTCTCTGACACTCCTTTAGATACATCATTGACCACACCTCCATCACACGTTATACATGCCCCTATCACGTGATGTTGTGTGACTAATGGTTTGATGACATAAGTCCTGACGTAATGAATCCATGACCTGCGGTTCAAAGGTACAGATCTTGATGCCCTTTGATCTGCACCAGCTCAGGGTCAAAGGTATACATCCTGGTGCCTACGTACTGTTGAGTTGTATCTTTATACAAGGAAGTGAAATGTTTAGTCTATAAGAATAACATACATGTACCCCTGTACCTAAGTAGGTTATAAGTATATAATAGTTAGTTAAGTAAGCGTAAAATGTGAGTATATAACACTCCCCCCTTAACAACAAGAGACACTATTTCCACCACTGAAATTACTCCTCCCCCCAAAAAAAAAGTAATAGAAAACAGTAACAAGTATTAACCCTTCTGGCCCGGGCAGCATTTTAAAATGACGCTGCGGCAGATGGGCCACAGCTCAGGTGTCCTTTTAAAATCCCTATGGTTGAAAGCTTGCTTTGAAATTCGCGCGGCGAAAATTTCCTTTACAGGGGCGATCGCAGGGCCACCAAGCCTCAACTACTACCGTTATCAGTTCGTACGTGCCCACCATGGCGAGTTATAGCGAAATAATGAATTCCGACGCGTCCGATTCTGTGCAACCTCCCGCGCACCCCAGTGCTACCCCGCTCGCTACGTCTACGCATGTTGCAAGCAAGAAAAAGGCTCAACACAAGAAAGCAAAGGTATTGTTGAGTGATAGTGCAATATCGAGAGAACTTTTTGCCATTGAAGAAAGCAGTGGGGAAAGCTTGATTGATAAAGAACAGTTTATTAGTAGTGCGAGTGAAGACGATGATTTTTGTGGGGTTTGGGGATGATGACAATGTTGACTTGTTTGAGGGAGGGGATAGTAGTGATGATCCTGATGTGGAAGTGTTGCAGGAAGGTGCAGTCGAACTTCCGAGTGTGCTAGAGCCTAGGCCTACCCCGTCGCCATCTTTGCGTGGTCAGCCTAGGCCTAGCCCTAGCCCGGGACCTTCCCCTTTGCCTGCCCATATGCCCTTGAAAGTGGGTAAATACTTTTACAAACAATCTTTAGTGAAAAGTGCAGCCAAGAAAGCACGCAGGGCAGCAAAAAAAGCTAGGGAAGGCGAAGATAGTGATAGTGACGCCGACCCTGGTCTAGCAACCACCTGCATTCCTTTGTCCCGACGCCTTGACCCGGGACGCCGCGCGGGTCACCCACAGCCCTCGGATTCATCTCTCCCTCACAATTTGCAAAGGGCCTCTACAAGTGGTACTAGTGGGGCGGCATTGTCCTCCCACCGTGTGTCATCACAGGCCCCGCATCATAGAGCATTATTTGCTGGGGAGAAGCCCTCGGCTCGCCGCAAAAGGAGCCCAACTCCCGAGGCTGAGGCTCCCATTGCCGCAGCCCGCAGCCTCCCGCCGCCGACGCCCGGTCACTTCTTCACCGGAATTGAATCCCGAAGAAGATGCTGATGACCCCAACATTGCCCCAGATGACCTGACATCGCCAGAGGAGGAGGAGGACGACGAAGAGGATGTGGAAGAGGAGGAAGTCCCGACACGACGAGGTCGTGGGCGTGCGGCTCAGCCTGCCGACGCCGCTGCCCCTGGGCGTGGGCGTGTAGGGCGTCCGCGTGGGTAAATGCGTGTGCCTGGTCGTGTGCCTGCTGCGCCTGCACATGCGTGCTCATCCAACTTGTTTGTGTGGACAGATGGGGCGGATTTTGAGCCAGATTGTCCTGCCTTTGACGAGCAGCAGATTGGTTCCGGAGTGTCACCAGCATATCCGTGTGGCCCAAATGCTACCCCCAGTGAACTTTTCTGTGGCTTCTATGACAATGAAGTCATGGAATACCTCGTCGAGGAGATCAACAACCATCATGAGATCTGTGCCAATTTTCTTGGCATGGAGAGCTGTCACTGTGGCAGAACTGTAGTGTTCTTGGCACTGACTATGCTGATGACACATATCAGGAAGCAAGCTCTGGCAGACTATTGGATCACTGCCGACCTCATCACGACTCCAGCATTTGGCAAGTACATGTCCAGGGACAGGTACTTTGACATCCTCTCCTATCTCCACCTGACAAACAACATGGCAGTCCACCTTCCCGACCCACTCTGGAAAATCAGAAAGGTGTATGACATGATACGTCATCGGTTTACCACCTTCCTGATTCCATTTCAGAAGATGTGCCTCGATGAGTCTCTGGTCCTGTTCCGTGGTAGGATGTATTTCAGACAGTATATCCCGTCCAAGAGACACCGCTTCAGCATCAAGCTCTTCGATCTTTGCGACTGCAAGACGGGATATGTGCTGGACTTTGTGGTCTACAGCAGCAGTGGTGGCAAAATTGTGACTGACCCTTGACATTGGTTTTGGTGGCGCTGTTGTACAGATGATGGAGAAACACTTCCACAAGAACCACATCCTGTACACAGACGATTATTATACGTCGCCAATCCTCACCAAGTACCTCCATGACCGCAAGACCAGAACTGTCGGCACAGTCACGGCAAAGAGGAAGGGCATGCCAGTGTACCCGACCAAGACCAAGAAGACGGACATCTACCACAAGAAGAGTGGCCCCATCCTCTCTATCCACTGGCATGACCAGCGGAAGGTCAACCTCCTCACTACATGCCACAAAGCCGAGATGGTCGCCACAGGGAAGGTGGACAGGAAGACCAAAAAACCCGTCCAGAAACCAGCTGCTGTTCTGGACTACAATATCAACATGCATCTCATCGATAAGTTCAACATGCAGATGGGCTTCATCGACTGCCTGCGAACATCTTGCAGGTGGTATAAGAAGTTTATTCTGCATACGGTAGATATGTCGGCCCTCAATGCCTACAACATCTACCATCTGTTGACTCCCGGAGCCAAGAAGTATAAGTCCCTGCGGAAGTTCCACAAGCAGGTGATACTTGAGCTCCTGGCTAAATATACGGAACCTGGGAGACCACTACAAGGACCAAGCCAGCTGGACAGAACGGGGTGTGCCGACTTCTTCAGGCAGCACCAGCTCAACCCCCTTCCTTTCAAAACTCCAGGTGGTAGAGTTAGAATTCAGAAGAGGTGCCATGTGTGCAGCCACACAACTCGCAGACCCCATAAAGTAACAAAAACCACATGGGAATGCCTAGAGTGTGAAGTGGCACTGTGCGCTGGACGGTGCTTCAACGACTTTCACACTCTAGTCCAATATTGAAGTGCCCGTGACAATAACAGTGAAAGTGACACTAAAATGTAGGCTAATAATAATATAAAATAATTAATAAAAGTGTAAGAGACACAAATAAATAATAATAAGTGCCTTTTTAACAATATGAACAAGTGAAAGTGACACTAAAATATATATTATAGCTTACCTCTAACAATAAATAAGTGAACAGGACACTATCAATTATCCTAGTCCAGTGAAAGTGACACTATACTAATAATAAAACTAAGTATAAGTGACAGAGACACAAATAACTTCATAAAAATAACTTTATTGAGTGAATATAACATAATAACTAAAGTAAATGGCATAATAAACAATAAAAACTCTCAAATCGGTTCCCGGCCTAATTGCGGGTAGAGGCGACGAGTGCAACAGGGCGTCGTAGCCTGGGCCGCTGTTGAGTGTTCGGACGCGCCGAGGTAAATACGCGCCAAAAGTTACCTCCAGTAACATCGCCATAACTCTGGAACCAGTTGAGCTAGAGGTCTTTACTCAACACCATTCTATGCGCCAAGGTAAGGCGCACATTTTGATGTTACTTACATAATTCTACGTCTTATATGGGAGTGTTTGGTGTTGTGGTGAAATTAATAATATATAGATTATTAGTAGGTTCAGGGATATTTCGTCGCGAGGCCGGTCTATATGATCTGTGCCCTTTCCTCTCACTTAAACATTAGGCTACCATAGCGCGGTTGGGAGTATGAACATGATAGATTAATATCCAGTATTCGAGAATGGATAATAAGTTGTAGGCGTGTGCATAAACCTTTAACCGTCCCGGTGGTGTAATGGTTAAGGTGGCAAAAATCTGTGTGTGATAACCCAGGTTCGAATCCTGGCGGATCATATATACTTCAATTAATTTCATTGGGAGTGTTTGGTGTTGTGGTGAAATTAATAAAATATAGATTAACCCTCGTCTAGCGGGGGTTTTGGGGCTATTTTGGGCATATTCAGGCCCTCCTGAATGATCAATCAAGTATCTGCATGAAATGAAATGTATTCCGCAAAAAACAAGCTTCAAAATGAGACCAGAACGAGCTACGTAGCACTCGTCGTTTTCATGCAGTGGTACCACTAACATGGGAGTTTAGCGTATAGCGGCATATTTTTTCCAGCTACGCTCACTACTGGCTACACTGCCGGCCTCCCGAAAACAGAGGGAGCGTGAGTCAGTGGGCGGCGGTAAGCCTTGGGTGTCGGACGTGTGGCCTGCTGCGCTCCCGGCCATTTGCACTCTATTTTAACCCGTTAAAAGCCTAAATAATGCTCCTAACTTGCTGCTTTTTAGATACAGACTTAAGTCGGGCCCCGCTCTTTAAGTGTTAAGGGAGATAGGCCTTTGTTTACATTAGTCATTTTTCAGCCAGATCGCCCGGATACGAGCTCCGTCCTTTAGAAAGGCAGCCCGGGCCACGAGGGTTAAGAATACATTTTCTCGTTTTGTGAATTTTTTGTTAAAATTTTTGAATTTTTGGAAACCCATTTTATGAAAGAATATAAAATTAAGAAGAATCTGGAAAAAAAAATACATAATGAAAAATATATATAGATTATATATATAGAAATGTATATATATCCTAAACAATCAAAGACAAGAGCAAAATCGAACATAATTGAATAAATGCAGAGAAAGTTCATATCGTCCTTGGACAAGACCCACCAATTACCACATCACTCAATCAATGTCTTTGATCAAAATTCCATCTAGTCATTAATTGTTCGGAAATATTAATACAATAAATTGTAGGTTATAGCCTAAGCTAACACTTAAAATAAATTTGATAACTCGTGTTTCAAGAGTTAAAATACTAGTTTTCAATATTGATAACACCGTGACGAAGTTGTAGAAGTAGAATATAACTATTTTCCAATATAGATAAGCACTACGGTGAAGATTATAATAAAGAAAATAAAGAGAGAGAGAAACAAATATGAAATCTGGTTATCAACATGAAATATCAAGGAAAGACAAATTAAACCAATCAGATATATCCAATATGCAATACTAAATTAATTGTGCAAAATAGCTATATACACAAACAAATTAGAAATAGTTAAAGTTAAAATATTAAAAAAAAATCTGAAACAAAAACCTGAAAAAGAAAATCCCAAGATACAAACAAAAATTATGTAAAGTAAGTTAAACACGGAATCGGACCAACCAAAATACCACAGGTCTGTTTACAGTTCTCTACTGCCCTCAATATAACGAAAACAATGTATGTACTAAAAGTTTGAATAATCTCAATCCTTGTCAACCTACCCTCAATGTTCTTGGAAATTATAAAGAAAATGACAATGAAAATAGATAAGACAAGACCAGTGAGCATTGGGAGAGGGTAGATATATTCAGGTCGAACGAAATGCATAAATGACGTATCCATGGATGTGTTAATCAGCTCCAAAATTTCAATATCACGCGAAATGATCTTAGGAAATGAAAAGTTGTTCGAAATATTTACGTTAGACGGAATGCTAGCAAAAAGAATATCCTGTTCTGTGAACGAAAGCATGTGAGTGAATGACGGGTAAAGAGTAAGATGAGATGAAATCAGCAGACACGAGTCCCTTACATAAACTTGGCCAATAGATGATTTATGAAAGGGTGCTCTGTCTGGGCAAAGTAATAAGTAGTTCTTAAGCATTCATAAAATAAAGAAAGTGAGTATTTAATATGTGAACGTGGAAAAATTAGTGAAATTGAACCGGAGTGAAATTACAATAATCCAGGACATTGGAATTGCCAATAATGGCTTGAACGCATTTGTTAGAATTCATCGGCACTAAAGGAACAGCAGACGCTGGGCAAATGGTAAACAAGCCGAGAGCCGTGTGACAAAGCACATTAACAGTGGAGGAACTCAGTAACGAATAGTATTCATCTGTATACTTCCCTTTTAAAACCAGCAAATTCTCGGAAGGAAAATTTATAGTGAGCAAGGAATTATGAAATTTTACCGGAAAAGGTATAATTTCAGACCAAGACAAAATCATGTCAGGTGCAAAAGGGACTAAAATAAGAAAATTACCGTGACTCACATACACCTCGAGAAAACGGTAATAAGACTCTAATTCTGAATGACTCACTAAAGGGACTAAATCGAATTCCCTATTTGCCAATTTCAGCAAATTGAATAGGTCAGCCATGGAAAGTAAGTCCGATGTCACTAGCCCATTCTCTGCGTGAACTAAAACATGCATATAGCGCTCAAAATCCTTCCCCAAAATAGTAGACATAATATGGAAAGTGTCAATACGAGTGGATAGCATAACTAATTTTTCAAAGAATGTTACGTTACTTTCTAACTCATTTAGGGTAATCTGTACATCATTAAGAACTGAACTCATATCATTAACAGTATTCACAATGCTCTGTAAATTCATGTTGTTCGTAGACATAATCCTGTTCTGTTTCTCCAAATAGACAGAAAGATCCTCAATTTTACTCTCAACAGACCGAAGGTCATCCTCAGTGACAAGGCCAATCAAGCCCCCAAGTAGTTTACCACCAATATTAATCAAACCCCGTTTTCGGCGAGAGTGAGTCAGGTTCTGCATTACGAAAAACATGATCCACCTCAGACTGCACAACAGAAATTTTCCAGAGCATTAAATGAAATAAATCCACAGTCTGAGTATTAGAGTGCTTAGTCAAATCCTGTAACTTGTCTAAAGTCCCTCTCGTGGTTATGACATTTTCCAAAACGCTACCACATCCATGTTTAATCTTAGTTAAGTATGACATATCCATGTAGGATCCAACCACATCGTAGACAAGGACGATGTCTCCCTTTGGTCTCAAAATCATCCCCGACCGAGTGAGATTGGCAGGATTGTCCGCGCTAGCGGTGACAGTGCGTAGCTGTCCAACCAACCATCCCAGTATCCAAAATACCAAGACGCGCCCCACAATCCTCCCTACGACACCCATCTGAGGAACCAAAACAAAATATTAAGACTAATAATTTGCATGTCAAATTATTGCAAATTCATACCCCAACTGTCAAACCACCATTGAGCTACAAAATTACTTCCCTCTTTAACAAAAGCAACATTTCTCGATCTTAAATTATATTTATGAGCAACATTTGTCTTTTTAGGTTGTTTACGTCCTTTAATATTCCTCGGACTCCACGGTTTGTGTTCAAAAGAGATATCTTCATAGCCAGGTAGAGTGCGTATTACACGTTTTAAATGATTTACATGAGCCCTTTTCTCAACGCCCTTTTCTAAGTGTTTTATAACAGTACTATTCTTGTCGACTGAAATTACTCGGTAAGGACCCTCGAACACAGGTTATAATTTATCTTTTGTGTAAAATTCCCTTAAATAAACAAGATCACCTACATCGATATTAACATCCCTCTTACATTTATTCGCTACATTCATCATGTCTTCCTTTGATTTCGACAGAGAACTGCGTAAGGTCTTATAAATAGACCGGAAATTATTCAAGTGATACAAAACGTAATCATCGCAGTTATAAACAGGAGAATTAGACTGAAGCAACGAATTGTGAGGAAGTCTCATATCTCTACCAAAAACAATAAAATACGGCGAATCCGCAATCGAGGAATTAATCGAACAATTTAGTGTCGATTCTGCAAAATGAAGAACTGAATCCCAAGTACTCGTATCACGATCTAATAATAAGCCGCGAAGTGCACGGATAAGAGACTGATTAGCACGTTCAGCCAAGCCATTTGACTGGGGTGAATGAGGACAAACAGTGACATGATCTATAGTATATTCATCGCATAGTTTCGTCATACTAGAATTATACAATTCTGTACCATTATCAGTTATAATTGTATTAGGACAACCAAATTTTCACACGATGTCCGCTAAAAATGTATTAGTAACCGATTTTGCCTCTTTATCCTGCAACACTGATAACACGACATACCGTGAAAAGTGACAAATAGTAAGCATGATATATTGGTGACCGGCCTATGTCAACGGAAGTTTCAATAAATCTATAACAACCACATCAAATGGATACGCTGGAATCGGATATTTCCCGATTTTCGCTTCCGAGCTCAACTTAGGCTTAATGGTGGTGCATGTAGAACAACAGTCAATATATCTATCTATATCCTTTTTCATCGTCCGCCAATAATAATTTCTCTGAGCTTGTTTCAACGAACGAAGCTTCCCCGGAATGGCCAATTGTATCATGGCCATGTAGAATAGGTAATAATGTACTAATTTGCGAATCCGGGATGACGAGTTGTAAGATTACCTTGTCGTTTAAATCCCTCATGCATTACAAAATTAAAATAATCGAAACCTGCTAACTTGGGGTGACCAGGAACAGTATCGCTAAAATCACCCGATTCTAAAGCAAGAATTACTTTACCCCAAAAACTATCTTTACGTTGGTCTAACGCAATACTTTTACTGCACAATAGTGCGTTTACAGACACTAAACAAACAGGATTCCTTGACAACGCATCGGCAACTGTGTTGAGCTTGCCTTCAACGTACAATAAAGTAGGATTGTATGATGCTAAAGTCAACTTCCACCGGGCACGTCTACCTGTGAGAAGTTTATAATCAAACAATTTAATTAGAGGCTTATGGTCTGTCCAAACAGTTACTTCATAACCATATAATTATTACCTCACAAAAAATATTTAACGCCCAAATTAGCGCTGCACCTTCTAAGTTGGTAACACAATAATTCTGTTCTGCAGGTTTTAAAGAACGGCTAGCGAATCCTAACGGCCGTAAGAGATCCCTATCGTCATACTGCATAAGAACAGCCCCAAACCCAGTATATGATGCATCAGAATTAATATAGAAAGGTTTCTTAAAATCAGGGAAAGCAAGGGTCGGTCGAGATGTTAGCGCGCCTTTAATTCAGTAAAAGAACCCTCGTGTTCAACCCCCCACAAAAATTTAGCGTCCTTCTTGAGTTGAATATATAGGGGCTTCGCAATACTAGCGTAATTACGTATAAAAGCCCGATAGTATCCTGACAACCCCAGAAATTGCCTTTACTGTTATACGTTAGTGGGCGTAAGAAAATTAGTGATATAATTTGTTAATTGAGCAGTAGTATTTACCCCGTCCAGAGTTAATTCATGCCCCAAAAATTATAGTTTCTTTTTAAAGAATTCACATTTACTGATCTTAATTTTTAAGCCTGACTCATTTAGTTTAGAAAGTATGTTTCTCAGTGCGATAAGATGTTCCTCTACCGTTCTAGAACAAATGATATCGTCTATATATACATAAACATTGTGGTCGATCAATCCTGCCAAAACATTATTCATTAATGTCTGAAAAATCGCAGGCAAATTTTTAAGGCCCATGGGAAGGCGCCTGTACTCGAAGGTACCGGAGGGAGAATTAAATGCTGTATATTGTCTTGATTCCGGTGATAACCCGATTTGATGAAACCCACTCGAAAGGTCTAGGGTGGAGAATACCCTGTTCTGTGTCCCCAAACTAGCAAGAATTTCCGGTATCGCCGGCATATGAAAATGATCGGTTTCCGTGATGGTATTAAGTCTTCTAAAATCTACCACGACTCGAAACTCCCCCTTCGCCTTCTTCGGGACTAAGAAAAGAGGTGAACGCTATAGTGACGTAGAAGGATGAATTACGTCTTGAGAAAGTAAATCCGAAACATGTTTATCAGTCAGTTCCCGTTTACTGTGCGATAAGCGGTACATAGGAATGTAAACTGGTTTTTGGTTCTTGTCACTCAACACAATGTTATGGTCCATAATGTGAGTAAACCCCATCGCATCCCCCTTTAAATGTACGGACTCATTAAATTCCCTCAATAACGCCTTAAGCGGACCCTGAGCCTTAGGAAAATCGGTACCTTGCAAATCCTCATAAATCTTACGCATTCTATCATCCATACCAGGAGAGTCCCCTGTGTGCACTGATGCCACGGGAAGAGAATTAATTTCTTCAAATTTACAAGGTACACAAGAAGCATAACAAAACTTCGTATCCGCATACAATTTCATCAAGCCATTTGTGGCATTTAAAATGAGAGATTGAAAAACATTAGTGTCATCCACCTCATGGAGCTTGGGCAAACGTAATACCCTTAATCGCCGAGGTGTCGGGCAATAAAACTATATAATATAGTGTACTGTACTCTTAAAATGGTTTGCATAAACGTCAACAACCCAAGCAGAATGCGGTTCAATGATAGTATTACAGTCAATGAGAATATCAGAATCCCTCATAGATTGTTCTAAATAATCATGTAATTTAATATCGGTGGTTGGGATCACAGAGCTTTCCGCGTGATCGGGCCGGCGTCGGACGCTCGCGATCTTACAACCAGATGTCTAATGCTTTGCTTGGAAAGGTTTACCACTCTTCACAACGCCCTTACGTAGATATACCCCTTGACACAAATTGTAAACTCTCTGAGTAGCTAGAAGACGCCTCAATGAAAGTACCATTAATAGATACTGTTACGACCGGCACAACGAAATAAACAAGGGTACTTAATATTTGACTACAAGATAGGCTAGATCTGCAACAACGGTACGCTAATTCCAAACCCTCGAACTATTAAGCCGGTGAACAAAATACTTAAACCCTCCAGAGTTAATTTACTGGATAATGGGGTATCAATTAACTGGGTTAAGTGTACTTCTACAAAGGCTTTCCGGTGACGGCAAAGCCTACTCACAACAAGAGTAATTACGTTAATAAAAAGCTCTCAAGTAATAACAATGCTTAAAATAATAAACTATGACAAGATTTAATAAAAGATTATAGGCTTACGTTATCTTTAGTGTGAGTCTGAACTCAACATTAAACTCTTCAATGCTCTATGAAAACACTTGAAGTCTAGTCCTACAGCAAACAGATATGGAATCTTCTGAAAAACGTCTGATGCTCTAAGATGCTCGTCGAATATAGAACAGGAATAATGCAGGGGCAGGACACCAAAGCGTGTATCCTAAATACACCAAAAAGTAGGATACATATATATGAAACAAGAGAGTGCAACAACTCTGTGACAGCACTAACAACAGCAACTCAAAAACAGTACTTCCTTAGCCAAAGTAACAGCCATACTGGGTGTGCACTATGCATCAACCTAGGCTAAAACAATATGTGAATAATTGCTAAAGCATACGCAGTTAAAGTTAATAACAAAATGCTGTCTTTCTTACTAATAAAGTCTAGCAGCAGCATAAAGGTACAGGGAGCCTAGGCATAGCTCAAGCATGCTAGTAGCCTACTGTCTCCCCTGAATAGATTTCCCTTATCTTACGTTAGGTGACTAGGAGGCTCTCTTGGTAAGTCCCGATCTCAAGTATCTGGTCTTACCCTGGCGCTCCTCAAAGGTCAACAAAATGAGTTAGCAAGTATACAAGCAAGAGTAGGCAAAAGCCCTTCGCTTGTATACTGCTAAACTCGCAAAGGAAAAATATGCACAAGGGTGTACTACAGGCTACCTAGCTCCGTCGAAGTCGTACAGGCTCTGACTTGCCATATACATAACACAGACAACGACCAAAGATACCCTCCACTGCCCCAACATCATCTGCCAACAATCCAACACCTGCAGTAGCCACTGCAGCATCTTCTGACGAACCTGGGCCGACATCAAACCAGGACAGCCGCCCTGTTCACCTTAGTCTCTCCCCCACTCCTCGTGTAAGAAGCCTGCTAGCACTGTGACGCATGTCGAGTATGAGCATGCTGTACAGAACGCCCAGTCATGCCCCACTCTCGCTAGGATCGTCAGGGCAGGAACTTTGGCTGTAGTCTGTGTAGAGTTTTCTAACTTAGTTTATGTGAGCCGTTGTACTATAAGTATTATAAATATGTATTTTGTTTTCATCTGAGTCAACGAGTTCTATTTTATATCATTAGTTATAAGTGTTGTGTGTGGGACTTATTTGCAATGATGAGAGGAGAGAGAGATATGTAACGGGGGCCAGTGAGTGCGCCATGCGGCAGGTAGGCCTAACTCCCCTCCTTCCTCCTCCCTCCTAGTGCGTGGGAAATCCTTTGTCGATCCCAGATTGAGAGAGAATATTACGTAACGATTGCTAGTGGGCGGTCCTTAGTAGTTGGCGTTATGCTCACTAGAGGGCCGAGTATAAAAAGGGAGGTCCCGCCGCATTTTCCTCAGAACTCATAAGGCAGAGCGACTTCTCATATCCCTTGCAACTATATATATTCTTCCGACTGATGTGAACTTTCCCTACTCTCTGTACCGCCTACCTTCTTCTTTTCCCGAACCCTTTTTTAACCTCAATGACCCCTTTGGTGCAGATTTAGTCAGCCAAAGTATTGTCGCTTGAGTTCTCACGAGATATATGCCTATTAGATAGCCTATTTTGGAAGGGATAACTAGAATAGGATTGATTAATGTTTGTTGCACTCGTATATGCATTTCCCTGTGTATGATTATTCATGTTCCTGTTTTCTGCTGATCTAGGTGATGCTAGACTGGGATAAGGCTACTAGAGTTGTGATTCCCGATGTGTATTAGGTTTTGTTGAACCTGTACAATCGCAACGGAGACTTGGAAAGCCTAGGTGGTCTTTCTGACTGTGTACCTTGTGAGTTTAGCACTGTGTTGCGAGTGAGGGCTTTTGCCTCTGCCACCCAGCACTGTGCTAACTCGTTTGCTTGACTTTGAGAGGATCGCCAGGAGAGAACCAGATACTAGTGATCTGGATCTCTCAAGAGAGCATCCCGTCAATTAACGTAATTTGGCCGCACAGCCTTAAGGACCTCGCTAGGCTACGAGCCGCTTGCTCAGCCATTGTTTCCTAGCCTACTACATCCCAGCTAGACTTTGCTCGGTCAGCAGATACAGCATAGTATTGAAGCTTTCCTTATGTATGTTATTGTTTATGCACTATTGATTTCATGTGTGGCACGCATAAGCTACTTTAGAGATTAGTGGCCCCCGAGCACAATCCTAGTAGGCTATGGCCAGTGCATTGTCGGAGTACTTCTTTTATATGTTTGCCATTTACTACTGTCTATTCTTATAATTCTTCTTATGTCAATTTAAAGCCTTTAATATTAGTTAATTGCCAGTGTGTTGCTTATTGAATTGCTGTTCAAAATCCGATACTTACTTCTTACGAGTATCCGAGAAGCATCTAACTTTATCAGAAGATTCCTTGCTCGATGCTCGAGGACTATTGTTTAACGTAACGTAATAGTGCCGATCCGAAGTAGAGGGTGGAGGACTTCTTAAGTTCTTAGTCAAGGGTGGATTACTTCGGCTTCGGCCAACACTATTCTTTGGTGTTGTTGTATTTACTTCTTTGTTTGATTGTTGACCAGACTAGATAACTCCCGTCTTTTTATTAGTCTGTTGTGAAACGCTAGTACCGAGTTCTTGTATACCCCGTTATAGCAGATAGAACTCTGGAGGGTATTGGTGTTTTTTGTTCGGCTGGCAGTACTCTGGGGTTGGGATCGTGTGTTTCCGTTGTGGCAGCGAGCCATACTCGAGTCCTGTGTGAGAGCCCTAGTGTACCCGTGTGCCCGGTCGTAACAAATGGCGACCTTGCTTAGGATTTTGTGAACAGTATAAATTTTTGCAGAGTTGTACAACATTTGTTTGTTTGTACTTTAGCGTGCATATTGAAGAATATTTTTTTTTGTATGGCAATTAGTAGAGCATTTAAGAGACTCCAGGTAATTTAGTAATTAGTGCGTGCATAAGGAGGTTTAACACTTTTGTCTCGAGAATTTTTTTGTGGACTTCAGTATGTCGTGCCCTAGCACTGACGAGGAGCGAGAGATGCCATTTGAAGAGGTGCCGTTAGTAATCAGTGAGGAGGATGCTAGAGTTTTTGTGAGTAAGCGGTACCACGTGACGGAGGAGAGGCTGACTGGGGTGGATATTTATGGCTTGCACCTGATAGCCAAGGTTTTGGGCCTATCCAATGTAATAGGGATGTCCAAGAGGGAGTTGATTTCCTGGGTGTTGCGTGGGCGACATGGGGTTTCGGAGGAGAGGGCGTTTGGGGGGGTTCCTCCCCAGATCCCCTCTCACTCGACTCCCACAGTGCCGTCCACTCAGTTGCCGGAGGTTAGCACTCTCCCACAGAGGGATGAGAATTGGCAGATTGGAGTGCCCTCGGGTGGTGCACATGGTGGTTCCCCAGTTTTTGCCCCCCCTCCTTCAGTAGTGGCAGCTCCCTCTTCCTGCCTGTCTCCAGATATGATATTTAGACTTGAGCTTGCTAAAATTGAGGCTGAGGCTGAGACCAGGAGGCAGGAGAATGAGACTAGGAAGCATGAGATTGAGGCTGAGTCTAGGAGGCACGAGGCTGAGCTTAGGTACGACTCCGAGAAATATTGTGCTCAAATAGATTTAGATAAGACTCGTGCAGAGTCGACAGGGACTCGGATGGCCGTGAGGGCCAAGTAAGAGAACAGTCCTTGTCCCACTTAGTCAAATTGGTGCCGGCATTTAGTGAAACTGAAGTCACAGAATTTTTTAATCGTTTTGAGAAGAAGTGTAGGGAGCATAATTGGCCTGAAGAGAAGTGGGCAGCTCTAGTCTCCTCAAGACTTACGGGTAAGGGACTGAAGGCTTATGATGCACTACCTTTAGAGTCTTGCATTGACTACCCAGAATTGAAGAGAGCTGTCCTACGGGCATACGAGTTGCAACCAGAAACATATCGATTGAAGTTTCGGGGTGTTACGAAGACTAGGGAGGCGACCTTTCTTGAACATGCCCGGGACTTAAAAGATGCACTTACAAACTGGACACGTTCTGAGAAAGCTGAGACGGCCGAACAGTTGACTGAGCTGTTTCTGCTCGAGCAGTTTTATAAGTGTACAGGTGCAGAAATGACTTTAACCATTAAAGAAAAGAACCCAAAAACTCTACAGGAGGCAGCTGAGATGGCTGACCTCCGGCTATCACTAATTCGTGGGTGCGGGTCTGCCCAGCGTAGTGAGGCAGGTAACAAGGGGCGTGACGCCCCACCCCCCCGAGTTAGTGATATACATTATGCAAACAAGTACAAGAGCTATGATACCAAGACTGACCACAAGACTAGCACCGTCCCATTTAAGAAGGGGCCGGGCCCTTCCCAGTACCAAGGGAAGCCCAGAGGGGAGTTGGAGTGTTATCATTGTCATGAAAAGGGGCACTTTGCAAGAGTCTGTCCTAGCAAACCACCTACAGCAGCTGTGTCTTTGGCCTGCAACATTGGTGTGTCTCCGAAGTCTTCTGAGTTTGCCCGGGGCAGTTCGTCAGAGGCTGAGGCACAGCCAATGCAGAAGCACCTGGGAGGCTCGAACCCTGCTCAGGATGCTTTTTGCGACCATAGAGGGCGGGGTTGCGTGATGTGGGCGGGGCGCAAGCATGGAGTAGAGGTCTTGCGTGATACAGGTGCTTCCCAGACTCTGATGAATAACTTGACTGGCTACCCTATAAATGCGGCTCGGGTGGTAGTGGTGCAGGGTATTAATGCAACTCGGTCATACCCGCTGGTGCGGTTGGAGTTGGAGGTGGATGGTGTGGCACGTGAATTGGATGTCGGGATTGTGGAGAAACTGCCAGTGGAGGGCGTCGACCTTCTTCTCGGCAATGACTTTGCAATGCCCGCTTCTGAGGTTCTACCCTTAGTCGTTGCCGAGAGGCCGGCCGACGTGAGTGGGGAAGAGCAAGAGTGGGTTGAGCGGTGCCAGACACAACCCATGGCGTGTGTTGTCACCCGAGCTCGGGCAGCTAAAGTGTCACAGCCTAGTCCTCCGTCTTCAGACCAGCAGAGGAACGATCAACAGGAGGAGGCTAAAGCTGGAGTTGGTTTTAAGAGTTTTGACTCGGCGGCTCTCCTGGGTGATTCAGTATTGGCACCTATGTTAGAGTCTGGAGAGGCCCCAGGACCTGTCACAGCTAGTGAGGAGGTAGGGCCGGAAGAGACTCCGAGGCAGCAACGTTGCACACGGAGAGAAAAAAGGGTTGCTCAGTTTGATATTGGGGGAGGACTTGGGTTGCTTCGGAAGCATCTAGACAGGTTGGTTCCCTCAGATATTTGTAAACTGCAGTTGGAGGATCCGGAAGTTCAGAAGTGTGGTAATGGTGCTGTCGAGATGAAACACGAGGACGGGGAAGCATGTCATGTGAACCTGTTGGAGGAGTTTGTGAGGCAACCACCTGAGCAGCCTACTGTCCCTGCGTTGGTCTGCCGCGGCCAAGGTGGAGAAGGAGAGGGGGGCAGTAGGGCACAGGTGGAGGAGAGTAGGGATTGTCATGTCTCGGCGGAGCAGTGGGCGGGGGACACGAGTCTGGTGGCTGTGGAAGCGCTAGAGCACCTGCCTGAGCAGCAGTGTGCAGCACTCCAGCACCAGCTCGGTTCATACCCCACTGGTCGTGCCGAGCCCCTGAGTCTCACAACTCGGGCGGTGCAAGATGTTCCACGGTCAGGTCACATGAATGTTGAAAGACCGTTAGCCTCGTTGTTTCGGTGGTTCAAGGTGGGCGACGAGGCTTTGGCATGGATGCCAGGTCAGGGTCGACCCATGGCTGCCAAGGGTGGTGGTAAAAAGGAGGACATTGAGCAGAGTGGTGAGGTTGGCTGTGGAATGGATGTGCCCGGTCGTCACATAGTCTCCCAATGCTGCTCTAGTCTAATGCAACAGCCCTACCATAGACCGACTGTATCTGGCCATGTCGCTAAAAGCGGTGATGCTGCGCAGGCAGATGTCGTCACAAGGAATGCGGGGGTGCGCATGTACGGTATCGGCGGGGAAGCCTTAGCAATAATGAACTGTGGGAGTGACTGCACAGGTGGTACTGATTGTCCCTCTCATGACCTGGCTGTTCTAGGGACGAAGGTGAAGAAGGAGGGAGACTACAGGTTAGAAGCTGCGGTCTCGGCTGGGTTGTGGGAGGGCACTAGGCATGTTGTTTGTGGAGACAGTGCAAGGCAGTTGTTTACTAGGCTATGGCAGTACTTTCGCATGTTTGTTGCTTCTCCAGGCCTGATGTACGGGGTAGAATCCGACATGCAGACTGGAGATAGTGCAAGGCTCAGTTTAATTCCCTACCGTATAAATCCTGCTCGACAGCCTGTGGTGCAAGCAGAGCTGGATTACGTGTGGACGAAGGGTCTGAGGGATAAGGAATGTCGTGAGTGGTCGTTGCCTGTAACTTTGTCCGAGCGTGCTGGGGAGGTATGTGGTTTTGTTGTGGACGGGAGTGCCTACCAGTGCAATGTTATGCCTGACGGACTTAAGAATGCACTAGCAACGTTTCAGAACCTGATGAATGAAATTGAAAAGGACGATGATGCGCTGGGGCATTTCGAGGTCTATGTTCCAGCCTATGGTCCGGTCGTTGTAGTTTACCCAGATCATCACCCTCTCAAGTTTTTGGACCAGTTTCACAATCGGAATATGAGGCTGACCAGGTGGTCACTTAAGGTTATTGGTATATAACCTGGACATACGCCATATTGCCGGTTGTGACAACGTGGTTGCAGATGGTCGTTCAAGGGTATATGATCCTGGGTAGATTGACACACGGGTAGCCTCCTGCTTTAGTTTGAATAGTATTTTGCGCTTGGTGCTTGTTGGCTCGCGGTTGTAGCCCAGTGTATTGGGTCGTAAAGCAGGATTGTTGAGCGTTTGGTATAGAAGAAAATAGGCTGCCCTTATAGTGCAGCCGGAAAAAACATATTAAAATATAAAAAATCATATAAAAAACTCTTTCTTTTTTATATAGATAATTGTATAAGTTTGTCATAGCCTATAGAGTTTGAGTAGTCCACCAACTATCAAACGGCTGAGCTGCTGTAAGCTCGCTCTGGGAGCATGATATTGTGTCTTTTGCTATTGTTGGGAGGAGTTATAAAATGTGAATTTTTTTTTAATAATAAGATGTGTTTTAGTGATAAACTCAGCTTTGTTTTATGCCATGCGGTCGCTGGGTGTGAGGGGCTTGATGGGGTTCTGTGTGTCAGATTTTAGCTCAGGGTTGAGCAAGTAAAATCTTGGGGGAGGTGTGACGCATGTCGAGTATGAGCATGCTGTACAGAACGCCCAGTCATGCCCCACTCTCGCTAGGATCGTCAGGGCAGGAACTTTGGCTGTAGTCTGTGTAGAGTTTTCTAACTTAGTTTATGTGAGCCGTTGTACTATAAGTATTATAAATATGTATTTTGTTTTCATCTGAGTCAACGAGTTCTATTTTATATCATTAGTTATAAGTGTTGTGTGTGGGACTTATTTGTAATGATGAGAGGAGAGAGAGATATGTAACGGGGGCCAGTGAGTGCGCCATGCGGCAGGTAGGCCTAACTCCCCTCCTTCCTCCTCCCTCCTCCCTCTCAGTGCGTGGGAAATCCTTTGTCGATCCCAGATTGAGAGAGAATATTACGTAACGATTGCTAGTGGGTGGTCCTTAGTAGTTGGCGTTATGCTCACTAGAGGGCCGAGTATAAAAAGGGAGGTCCCGCCGCATTTTCCTCAGAACTCATAAGGCAGAGCGACTTCTCATATCCCTTGCAACTATATATATTCTTCCGACTGATGTGAACTTTCCCTACTCTCTGTACCGCCTACCTTCTTCTTTTCCCGAACCCTTTTTTAACCTCAATGACCCCTTTGGTGCAGATTTAGTCAGCCAAAGTATTGTCGCTTGAGTTCTCACGAGATATATGCCTATTAGATAGCCTATTTTGGAAGGGATAACTAGAATAGGATTGATTAATGTTTGTTGCACTCGTATATGCATTTCCCTGTGTATGATTATTCATGTTCCTGTTTTCTGCTGATCTAGGTGATGCTAGACTGGGATAAGGCTACTAGAGTTGTGATTCCCGATGTGTATTAGGTTTTGTTGAACCTGTACAATCGCAACGGAGACTTGGAAAGCCTAGGTGGTCTTTCTGACTGTGTACCTTGTGAGTTTAGCACTGTGTTGCGAGTGAGGGCTTTTGCCTCTGCCACCCAGCACTGTGCTAACTCGTTTGCTTGACTTTGAGAGGATCGCCAGGAGAGAACCAGATACTAGTGATCTGGATCTCTCAAGAGAGCATCCCGTCAATTAACGTAATTTGGCCGCACAGCCTTAAGGACCTCGCTAGGCTACGAGCCGCTTGCTCAGCCATTGTTTCCTAGCCTACTACATCCCAGCTAGACTTTGCTCGGTCAGCAGATACAGCATAGTATTGAAGCTTTCCTTATGTATGTTATTGTTTATGCACTATTGATTTCATGTGTGGCACGCATAAGCTACTTTAGAGATTAGTGGCCCCCGAGCACAATCCTAGTAGGCTATGGCCAGTGCATTGTCGGAGTACTTCTTTTATATGTTTGCCATTTACTACTGTCTATTCTTATAATTCTTCTTATGTCAATTTAAAGCCTTTAATATTAGTTAATTGCCAGTGTGTTGCTTATTGAATTGCTGTTCAAAATCCGATACTTACTTCTTACGAGTATCCGAGAAGCATCTAACTTTATCAGAAGATTCCTTGCTCGATGCTCGAGGACTATTGTTTAACGTAACGTAATAGTGCCGATCCGAAGTAGAGGGTGGAGGACTTCTTAAGTTCTTAGTCAAGGGTGGATTACTTCGGCTTCGGCCAACACTATTCTTTGGTGTTGTTGTATTTACTTCTTTGTTTGATTGTTGACCAGACTAGATAACTCCCGTCTTTTTATTAGTCTGTTGTGAAACGCTAGTACCGAGTTCTTGTATACCCCGTTACAGCAGATAGAACTCTGGAGGGTATTGGTGTTTTTTGTTCGGCTGGCAGTACTCTGGGGTTGGGATCGTGTGTTTCCGTTGTGGCAGCGAGCCATACTCGAGTCCTGTGTGAGAGCCCTAGTGTACCCGTGTGCCCGGTCGTAACAGCACGAACAGTGCCAACCCCTCGCCCCCGTTCTAACCACTCCTCTCCCCGACCTGTACGCAGAGTTCCGCCACCACAGGTTTCCGGATTTACACCAGTGAGGAACGGTGCACGGCCAACGCAGAAAAGGTCTCATTTACCATTTAGAATGTCAAACAGATTCGAGATATTGGTAGAGATGGAAGACGAACCAGAAGAGACCAGGCTCGTTGGGGATTCCATCCTACGAGGACAGGTCGAAGAGTTCTGCGACAGAGTCCCAAATCGACGAAAAATATTTTGTATCCCAGGAGCTGGACTGGACGACATTGTGGAAGCCTTCGAAGATACCACAAAGGATGCAAATGAAAATACCCTTTTTGTCATCCATGCTGGTTCAAATGACGTCATGCGCTCCAGATCCGAAGAGTTGATGGAAAATATCGCAAGATGAACCAGCACTACAAAAACAAGTCAAGGAATATCATCATCTCAGGCATTGTCCCCAAGATCGATGCACCTGACAAATTCTACGACAAGGCCTTCAGCACAAATAGCCGACTAAAATATTTGTGTCTGGGAAGAAGTTGAATTCATCAACCTCTGGGACAATTTCTACAACCAGCCTACTCTGTTCCGCAAGGATGGCACGCATCTAAACCCTGTGGGTTCAGCACGCATGGGTCGTCTCCTACACGAAGCAGTCCGCAGCCATGGATCAAAAAACGCCATCCGAGAAGAAGCAGCAGTGACATAAATCATCCAACGCCAAGCAAAAAAAAGAGGCAACCGAGGACCACCAGTGATAAGGACCGAAGACAGCGAGGACCGAGGACAGCCATGAACATAAATGTAGATCCGACAAGAACCAAAAATATTATTAAAGAGCGTTCTGTGAGTTCTAAAATAACAAATTTAAAGGTTTTCTATGCAAACGCTCGTAGCATACGCAATAAATTTTCAGATTTAGAGGAGCTAGTGTTTACAGAAAATTATGATGTGATTGGCATAACAGAATCTTGGCTCAATATAGAAGATAGAGACTTTTTAGCAGAGTATTCAATTCCCGGTTATGTAATGTTTGAGAAAAGCCGAATAAATCGAAATGGAGGTGGCGTTTTACTTTATATCAAAGAAAGTCTTAACCCTACCCTCTTGTCAAAACCTCAAATTGTGAACGTCGACACATCTTTTGTGCTAATAAAGAATAATAAAGGTACAAAAATAATACTTGCATTAATATACAGACCTCCAGCTCAATCAGTGCAAACTGACCGAGAAATTTACGAACAAATTGAAGATGTAAGTAACTCACAAGATACCGTAATTTTTGGCGACTTTAATTTACCTGTGACCAACTTGGGCGATACTCTTACTTCACACTCCGGACATGACTTGTATACGAACTTGCAAGAGAGTTCGCTTTATCAATTTGTTCGAACGCCGACCCGTGGTAATAACGTTCTTGACATTGTACTTGCAACAAAAGAAGAATTGATAGAGAATTTGAATGTTGGTGATAAATTCAGTAACAGCGACCATCGTACGATAACTTTCACTTTAAAGTTTACTAGTAACGAACCAAATAGTAGCATCGAAAAAGTCCCTAATTTCAAGAAAGCAAACTTCCATAAACTTAGAGCTATGTTTAAAGAAACTGACTGGAGCTTTTTAATTAACAATAACGACATAAATACATCTTGGAGGTTATTCGAAACCACTTACCTAAAAGCAGTGCAAGACTGCATACCATCGAAAATACGGCGTCCAGGCCATAATAATAAGCCCAAATGGTGGAATAAAGATATTTCAAACTGCCTGCTTGCTAAACAATTTGCTAATGATAGATTAAAATCCTCACAAAAGGACGAAGAACGGGTGAAATTTGTAGAGCTACGACGCAGAGCCAAAAAGTTAATTAAGCAAAGTAAAAAGACCTTAGAGTTACATATTGCGAATCAAAGTAAAACAAACCCGAAAGAATTCTATAGTTATATCAGAAAGAAAAAAGTAGTTACTTCAACTGTTGGACCGTTAGTCGATGAAAATGGAGAATACACCAAAGACGAAGTACAAATGAGTAATGCCCTCAATACCTTCTTTGCATCAGTTTTTACAACAGAAGACCTCAGTGATATCCCTACATCATCGCCGATTCAGATTGATAATTCAGATGTTCTAAGCAATATCACCGTTACAGAGAGAGAAGTATTGAATTGTTTAGATAAACTCAAGGTAAATAAAACGCCTGGACCTGATACAATCTCGCCTAGAGTTCTAAAGGAAGCTAAGGATGAGCTCTCCAAACCACTGACATTATTATTCAATAAATCCTTGCAGTCTGGAACTATGCCTGATCAGTGGAAGCTAGCCAACGTAACACCGATATTAAAAAAAGGCAGCAAATCCCTACCCAGTAACTATCGTCCAATTAGCTTAACCTCAGTTGTATGTAAAATGCTACAAACGGTCATACGAGACAGACTCGTAAATCACTTAGAGGAAAATAACATACTTAAAGATACTCAACACGGCTTTCGTAAAAAACGTTCCTGTTTAACAAACCTCTTAGACTTCTTCCACGATATCCTCAACTTCTACGATGAGAGTAAAGCTGTAGATATTATATACCTTGATTTTCAAAAGGCCTTTGACAAAGTTCCCCACAAACGTTTACTGCTAAAACTAAAAGCGCATGGAATACAACACGGTGTGTTGAAATGGATAGAAAATTGGCTCAGCAACAGAAAGCAAAGAGTAGTCATAAACGGTAAGGCATCTAAATGGACCAATGTAAGTAGCGGGGTACACCAGGGATCGGTACTAGGACCAATTATCTTTCTAATTTACATCAATGACATAGATGAGGGTCTCACCTATACAATCTCAAAATTTGCTGACGATACAAAAATTGCAAATAGCGTACTCTCAAAAGAACAAGTTGACGATATGCAACACAATCTAGATAAATTGTCATGTTGGGCCCAAATTTGGCAAATGAGTTTCAATGCGGATAAATGTAAAGTACTACATATCGGATACCTAAATGAGAAAGCAAACTATTCGATGAATGGCACTCGGCTTAAGAATGTAAACAGAGAAACCGATCTGGGAGTAACAATATCGAGTAACCTAATACCGAGTCAACAATGTTCAGAAGTTGTTAAGAAGGCAAACAAAATAATTGGCTTTATAGGCAGGTCATTATTTAAGCATAAATCCAAAGAAGTTATCCTAACCCTTTACAATTCCTTAGTCCGCCCTCTTCTGGAATACTGCGTTCAATCCTGGTGCCCTTATTACCAAAAAGATATAAACAAGCTAGAACGAGTTCAACGTAGAGTTACCAAAATGATACCTAGCCTAAAGAACAAACCATACGAAGAGCGTCTTAGAGAATTAAATCTATTTCCTTTAACTCAGCGCAGATTAACCCGTGGAGCCCCGGCTAGTTTTGTAATGTTTGTTCACCAGAACCCGGCCGGTTTTCAAAAAATGGTTTTATTCCAGAAACAATAGCGAATGGGTTAGGAATGAAGGAAAAACCACGAAAAACCGCTCAAAAAGCTTAAAACATGGTCCTACAGAGCCCCCGAAAACATATTTTACAAGAGTAAAAAATTGAAGGCAATTACCCCAAAAAACCAGGTTATTGCGCGCTCACGCGCACGCACGTGGACTTTGAGAGTTTTCAACCATCGGCACGGTTGCGTGGGATACGTACACAGTTCCCATACAAATCTGAGCCCTCTTGAGTGGCTACACCTGAGGTTACGGTCGGCGCAATTAGGGTGACGCGCCAGGCGTGTCTCTGGGGCTGTGCGTTACATACATCGCCGACGCGTCAGACGCGTCGCTGGGGCTGTACGGGTTAAGAGGTGACTTAATTCAAGTGTTCAAAATCATCAAAGGCATCGACAATATGAACTGTAGTAAGTATTTCACTATCGACCAATCTAATTACATGCGGGGAAACGGTTGCAAAATTATTGGTAAATCTTTTAACTCGCACGAATCTAAGAATTTCTTCTTCAATCGAGTTGTCAACTTGTGGAATGGGCTTCCCCGAAACGTTATAGACTGCATCACCGTTGATTCATTTAAACTCCGCCTAGACAAATATCTCGCATCAAACCCGGGACTGACTGCGTTTGTAAATGAATAACTTTATTTTATCCCCCCCTCATTTACTAACCCATCTGTCCTCTACTAACTTCCAAATCCTGCCACGGACATTAGTTCCAGGGCAGTAATTCCCTTACCCACTCTAAACCACTGTTTGGACACTTGATCCTCAGTGTTTTGGAGGACAAGCAACCTAGAAGGGTCACTAGATCTGTTGTTGCTTGATTTCCTTTGTACTCCTTTGTACTGTCTAGCATTAAATAGTAATAAAGAAGAACCAAATAATTAGAAGCACCCAACAATATGAATCCATGTGACTATGATTCTAATAACCCCTAAAGCTAGTGCAAAACATATATGTGAGAACAGGCGCTGGTAATACGACTGGCCGACCATGGAAGTCGTATGCGAGAACCAGAAGGGATGGGTAATTGAATAAAGATAAGAAGTATGGAAAAGAAGAAGTTCAGAGAGAGAAACAGTAGTAAAGGGGGTTAGATCTGAGACAGAATGCGAGGGACTTGTAGGACCGAGCGCGCAATGCCATGTACTGACGAGAGAGAAGGAGAGAAGTACTGAGTCTGGCCACCAGATGGCTCTGCGACCAATCACAGGCCGCTACGTCACATGACAAGCAGACGTCATATGCCATGCCAGGCCCGCCGTCCAATAGCGAGTGGGCGGGCCCACCGAGCGAGGAATGCACACGTACATACGCACACACACTGCCTCTTCGCTCTCCCCTCCGACTCTCTCTCTCTCTCTCTCTCGCACGCGCTGCATGTTATAATCACTACTATGGATATAAAATACTTCTAAGTGTCACAGACAAGAATAAAGGAAAACACTGATCTGTCTGTGACAACATGAATACGGTACTAAGAAAGAAAGAACATCGTTCTACGATTATTATAGCCCATTTCACTGCCGTGGCGAGTGCTAGCGAGTCACGAGTACATTCTGGCAAGCTGGCCAGCGTAACACCCCGCCCAAGATGTGGGACGTTTTAACCTCAGGTAAACGCCACATCTGACCAGACAGAATGCCCACAAACCCCGCATCACCCAGCTACTCCCCAAGTTGTGAAAAACAAGGCACAATCACAAACGTAAAAACACTTCATTATATAAAAACAAAATCTACACAACACTTCCCCAAAATAATAGTATCACTTAACAATGTTACGCTCAACGAGCAAGCTTCACCAAGCCTAGCCTACTAAGAACAAAAACTCAGAATGTCTTAGATTCTTGCTGTAACATACTGCACTTATATACTATCAAATGAAAGAGTTTTTATGTGAGGTTTTTGTATTATTTTAATAGTGTTTTTTGGCGGCTTTGCACATCAGGGGCAAGCCTAATTTTTCTCCACTCAAACCAACACACCTGTGGTGATCTACCCTGGGTCCTCCACCCTAGACAAACAGTCCGCTATCACGTTGTCACAACCGGCAATATGGCGAATGTCTAGGTTGTACTCCTGCAACATTAAGGACCATCTGGTTAGCCTTATATTCCGGTTGTGGAACTGATTTAAATACTTCAAAGGGTGGTGGTCAGTGTAGATCACCACGACTTGGCCAAAAGCGGGAACATACACCTCAAAGTGCCTGAGCGCCATCACAATGGCCAGAAGCTCCTTCTCTACCACTGAATAGTTCTTTTGTGCTGAGTTGAACTTCTTAAGAGAAGAAGCTTACTGGGTGTTCCACACCTTCTGTGTCTGTTTGCAACAAGACGGCACCAGCCCCTACACCGCTAGCATCTGTCACTAGCTGAAAAGGTCTCGAGAAGTCTGGGGCCCTGAGTATGGGGTGAGTGCACAAAAGATGCTTCACCAGGGAGAATACTTTCTCACACTCAGGTGCCCACACAAACTTTTTCGTCTTTGCAAGTAGGTCAGTCAGAGGAGCCAGCACCGAGGAGTATCCGCGGATAAATCTCCGATAATACCCTATCATGCCCAAGAACCTCATGATTTGTCGCTTGGTGGTCGGCCTGGGGAACTGGTTAATAGCCTGTATCTTAGTTTGGGGGGAGAGGGCACACCTGGCCTAACCCTACCACAAACCCTAAGTACTGCACAGTTGCCCGAACAAAATCGCATTTGCCCAGATTGACCACCAAATGAGCCCTCACTCAGCCTTCTGAACAATGCCCCCGATGTGCTCGCAATGGCTTTCAAAAGTCATCATCGTAGATTATTACATCATCTAGATAAACGGTGCAGTTAGGGATCTCCGCCCACTAACTCATTCATCAAGCATTGGAAGGTTGCAGGTGCATTCTTCAACCCATACGGCATTACGTTTGCAACGGTAAGTGTTCCCATCCACCACAAAACCCGCACACCTGCTTCGCCCGCTCCGACAACGGCACCTGCCAGTAGCCTTTGACAAGATCCACCTTAGTCAGGTAACGTGCACACCCCGATCTTGTCAACACTGTCATCTACGCGGGGAAGAGGGTAAGCATTGGTGGGGGTTTAAGCCATTCAACCGCCCTGAAGTCAATGCAAAACCTGACCTTGCCGTCTGGTTTTAGGCTGCAGAGTGACGGGAGATGTCCACCTAAACCGCCCCTTTCTCTATCAGCCCCCTCTCCAACATGTAGCCTAATTCCGCTCGGGAGAGCCGGAAGTTTAATGGGAGGTACACGATAGGGCACTGATTTAAAGGGGGGGGTGGTCTCCAACGTCGACATCGTGCAACCGCATGAGTTGTTGAGGCCTGGGTGCTCGGCAAAAAACAGTGGGGTATAAACCGAACAGGTACTGGATCGCTGCACGCTGTTGCTCAGGCAGGTGCTCAAGCGCTTCCACAGCCACCTGACTCGTGTTCCCCGCCCGCTGATCCGCCGAGGACATGGACAATCCCAACTTTCCTCCACCTGTGCCTCACTGCCCCCCTCTCCTTCTCCACCTTGGCCGCTGCAGACCAGCACGGGGGACAGTAGGTTGCTCAGGGTGGGCGCCTCACGAACTCTTTTTAACAGGTTCAGATGACAGAGCTGATTTTTCTTCCGCCTATCAGGAGTAGCCACAAGGTAATCTAGGTCGGATAACTTTCTTCACGAGCTTGTAAGGACCGACATACTTGGCAGACAGGGGATGGCCTACTAAGGGCAACAAGACCAAAACATCCTGTCCCTACCACAAACTTCCGGAGCTTTGCTTTTAAGTCATATCGATCCTTCATCAAGGGCCTGAGTACCCACCAAATTTCTCCCTGCCAACTACAGGCTTTTTCAGCATACTGTCTCTGCTCTCGAGGACATACTTGAGTAGAGAAACATGGCGGCACAGTCCCTTCCCAGATCTCTCTCTCACCATGCTTAGAGGACCTCTAACCTGATGCCCGAAAAACCAACTCGTTGGGGCTGAACCCAAGGCTCTCACCAGGTACCTCTCGTGCCGCAAACAAAACGTACGGTAGCCCCAGGTCCCAATCCTTGCCATTCTCTAAACAGTAGCACCGCAACATGCTTTTCAAGGTGGAATGCCATCTTTCCAACACCCCCTTGACTCTCTGGGTGATAAGCTGAAGAGACAACCGTATTGATCCCATGTTGCTGCATAGTCTGTTTTAAAGAGAAGTGGACGTGAAATTTGACCCTTGGTCCGACTGAATTTCCTGCGGGTACCCGTATCTCGAGCAATACAACAGCAGGTTTCGCACAACAGTTTTAGACTTGCCATTCCTCATTGGGTATGCATCAGAGTAGCGAGTGTGGAGACGTCCATGATGGTTAGCAAAAATCTGTTACCTGCACTAGTGGGAGGCAG